>JAXCGZ010022950.1:0-32500 GCA_037179515.1 Halocaridina rubra
ATATAAAGTATAATTTTTATGCAGGATTTGAC
Source organism: Halocaridina rubra (assembly GCA_037179515.1). Lineage (NCBI taxonomy): Eukaryota > Metazoa > Arthropoda > Malacostraca > Decapoda > Atyidae > Halocaridina > Halocaridina rubra. The sequence continues at coordinate 33 of JAXCGZ010022950.1, forward strand.
CTTCGATGAAGTATCTGAGGAGATAGCCTATGATGCAATTGCTCTTCTTTGCGACATCGGAGGAACTCTGGGTCTTCTCTTGGGAGCGTCGGTCCTCACCTTCATTGAGATTGTTGAAGTTTTTTGGATGAAAATCATCAGATGCTGAAAACGCCTTTCATAAGTAAACTTTGAAATTTTGTTACAGTTATTTCTATCTCTTAAAATTAAAGTCAATTTAGAGTTTTGCTTGAGAGGGTTTTTGACTAATGATAATTTTTTATCTTAGTAGAATTTAACACTTTGGTTCCAATTGTAAAGTAATTATCTTTAAAATGGTTAGGAGTATATAAAGTTATTTTATTCCTCAATACAACCAGAGTAAGTAGTGTAAGTTATTTTTGCCATTATTTATTTCTTAAATAGTGTTGTTTTTAATTTGTTCAGGTAGTTGTTACTCTTAGTTGTTGTTTTTTTCTTTGATAATATTTGTGCAGATTTTTAATGATTGTGTATTATGAAGCAGAAGGAATTCCACTTTTCACGATACCCGCATAAAATAAACTTACATTAAAATGTAAATGTAGATGTACTTTATCTCGAAATATTTGGTTACTTGTAACCTAAATGTCTTGAACTCAGCAGTGTTCTTGTACATGAGTTAAGAAGAGTCCGAAAGCCAAAGATGTTAATTACCAAAATATTTTTGGTGTAAATTAATATCTAAATGTATTGTCCAACAAAATATTTTGGCAAACTGTAGCCTTAGTTTCCAGTCTCTGTACAAAACTAATCTTATGAAGACCCTTGTAAATGGGTTCGAAATTCCTCGAAAGCTGTGGATGTTATTTACCAAAATATTGTTTTTCTACAATGCAAATGCAGTTTATTTTGTGTATAACTTATCTGTTGAATACTAATGAATGTATAAAAGTGGTATAAAATTAAATAGCTACGAATTCTTGAGATTTTATATAATACGTTGTTTAGAATTGATGTCGATCTGACTTCAAATACATTTTTGTGTTAGGAATTGTTCGGAATTATTAAGAAAGGATATAAAGAATATAATCTCTGGGCAGTAATAATAATAATAATAATAATAATAATAATAATAATAATAATAATAATAATAATAATAATAATAATAATAATAGTAATAATAGTAATAATAATAATATTAATAATAATAATAATAATAATAATAATAATGATAATAATAATAATTATAATAATGACAATAATAATAATAATAATAATAATAATAATAATAATAATAATAATAATAATAATAATAATAATAATAATAATAATAATAATAATAATAATAATAATAAAAGCTATAACGAGAGAAAAATTTCGATTTTTGGAACTATATGATGCTGTGTAGAAGCAAAGTTTGACTTCCTAAATTATGCGACTGATATGTATATATATATATATATATATATATATATATATATATATATATATATATATATATATATATATATATATATATATATATATATATATATATATATATATATATATATATATATATATATATATATACATATATATATATATATATATATATATATATATATATATATATATATATATATATATATATATATATATATATATATATATATATATATATATATATATATATATATATATATATATATATATACATATATAGGTTTGTTTCGGTTTTACGTCACGAACTCCCCTTTCAACTAAGGGCTAGGACGGTTGCCTTTTTGCGAAGGACTTGTTTAGGCAGATGTAATCGTTACCCTGAGTGTATGCCCTTACTAACCTCAGTCTGTGACGGGGCTTGAATCCTCGACCTGCCGCCTCAGAGTCGCGGACGCTAATATTTTGCCACGGAGACTACCATATATATATATATATATATATATATATATATATATATATATATATATATATATATATATATATATATATATATATATATATATATATATATATATATATATATATATATATATATATATATATATATATATATATATATATATATATATATATATATATATATATATATATATATATATATATATATATATATATATATATATATATATATATATATATATATATATATATATATATATATATATATATATATATATATATATATATTTATTATATATATATATATATATATATATATATATATATATATATATATATATATATATATATATATATGATAATAAAATATTTTTTTATGAGTGTGACACCGGAACAGGAAAGAATATTGCCCTCATCAGTCCCGGCCACCAAGAAAATATTGAGGTGAAGACAATTTAGAAATAAGGGAATGATACACAATAGAAAGACGACATTCTGGAAGAATAGTTGAAATATTGAGAACCTAGATATATGGCAGGATTAGACCCTGAGATGACGATAGATCCGCTATTTGAAGGAAGATAGGTTATAATAGTTAGGAAAGACAGAAGGAGGAAGGGAAAGAGCCCAAAGCTCGTATCTTCCCGTCTCCTCATCGGTTCCATTTTGTACTTAGTGATACTTATCATACCTGTCCTTAAAACTATGGATTGAGATAGCATTAATTACCTCCTCGCTTAGCGAATTCCAACTATCAACTACTCTTACATTGAAAAAGTATTTCCTTACATCCTACAAAGAAGTTTTCTTACGAAGCTTCAAACTATGACCTCTAGTTCTAGATCCAGCCATATCAAAACATCGATCCCTATTCACTCTATCATAACCATGAAGGAATTTAAAGACTTTCACCATATCCCACCTCAATCTTCTAGCTTCGAGTGATGGTAAGTCTAATTCCCTCAGCCTCTCATCATAACTGAGATTACGTATTTCTGGCACCAATTTCGTGGCATGTCTTTGAACTTCTTCAAGCTTAGCTATATGCTTTTTTCAAGTGCGGATTCCAAAAGTGGGCTGCATATTCGAGTTTTGGCCTCACATAGGTTACATATATATTTCTGAACATTTTCTTGTCCATGTGCCTGAAGGCTACCTTTACATTTGATAAGAAGGCATATGCTGCCCTTACTATGCCATTTATATGTATTTCTGGAGACAAATCTGCCATTATGTTTACGCCTAGATCTCTCTCATTTTCTGTCTCTTGAAGTTGTACTCCAGCCACCAAGTAGTCAAGCTTGGGCCTTCTTGCACTTGTACCCATTCTCATTTCCTTACATTTTGAAGTACTGAATTTCATTAGCCACTTTTCTGACCACTCATGCAGACTATTTAGATCTTCCTGACGTTCTCTACCATTGCTCTCGTTTCTTACTTTCTTCACAATCTTTGCATCATCTGCAAACATATTCATGAATGAATTTACAGACTCTGGTAGGTCATTTACATATACAAGGAACAAAAGTGGCCCTAAATCTGAACCCTGTGGAACTCCACTACTAACTCTTCACCATTCAGACACTGAGTGTCTTACTCTAACCCTCTGTTCCCTTCATTCTAAGTAAGTTTTTATCCATTCCAAGGCATTTCCACATATTCTAGCCATTGCTTGCAGCTTCCTAATAAGTCTCCCATGTGGAACAGTGTCAAACGCTTTCTGGAAGTCTAGGAATATGCAATCTGCCCAGCCCTCTCTTTCCTGTAAGATTCGGCTTACCTCATCATAAAATTTTAATAAATTTGTTACTGTTGATCTACCTTCTCTGAAGCCATGTTGCCTCACTGACAAAGAGTTGAAGGATTCCAAGTGAAAAGAGATATGTTTCCTTAGTAGTTTCTCCATAACTTTGCAAACTATGCTGGTCAAGGAAACTGGTCTATAGTTCAGAGCCGTATCCCTCCTTCCTTTTTTGAAGATAGATATCACGCTTGCTTGTTTCCAGCATCTTGGAATCTCCCCTGACTCCAGTGACTTTTTAAATATGAAACTTAGTGCCACTGATATTGAGTTTGCGCATTTTTAAGTACATGAGGGGATATATCATCAGGACCCGTAGCTTTATGAACATCTAACGCCATCAGCGCTTTGCATACCTCTGTGGCTGTAAGGTTGATGTTCTCTAATACCAGCCCTTGAGTTTCTATCTCTGCAATCTGAGGGGGTGGGGTATTTTCTACTGTAAATACTGACTGAAACTCCTTGTTCAATTCTTTGCAGATCTCTTCATCCGTCTCAGTGATGTGTAATAACTAATTGTAATTACCTAATTGTGTTTACGGGAAAGAGCCCAAAGCTCGTATCTTCCCGTCTCCTCATCGGTTCCATATTGCACTTAGTGATACTTATCATAACTGTCCTTAAAACTATGGATTGAAATAGCATTAACTACCTCCTCGCTTAGCCAATTCCAATTATCAACTACTCTTACACTGAAAAAGTATTTCCTTACATCCTGCAAAGAAGTTTTCTTACGAAGCTTCAAACTATGACCTCTAGTTCTAGAACCAGCCATATCAAAATATCGATCCCTATCCACTCTATCATAACCATGAAGGAGTTAAAAGACTGTCACCATACCCCCCCTCAATCTTCTAGCTTCGAGTGATGGTAAGTATAATTCCCTCAGCCTCTCATCATAGCTGAGATTACGTATTTCTGGCACCAGTTTCATGGCATGTCTTTGAACTTTTTCAAGCTTAGCTATGTGCTTTTTCAAGCGCAGATTCCAAAAGGGGGCTGTATATTCGAGTTTGGGCCTCACATAGGTTACATATATATTTCTGAACATTTCCTTGTCCATGTACCTGAAGGCTACCCTTACATTTGATAAGAATGCATATGCTGCCCTTACTATGCCATTTATATGTATTTCTGGAGACAAATCTGCCAGTATGTTTACTCCTAGATCTCTCTCATTTTCTGTCTCTTGAAGTTGTATCTAAGCCACAGAGTAGTCAAACTTGGGCCTTCTTGCACTTGTACCCGTTCTCATTACCTTACATTTTGAAATATTGAATTTCATTAGCCACTTTTCTGACCACTCATGCAGACTAATTAGATTTTCCTGAAGTTCTCTACCATTGTTCTCGTTTCCTACTTTCTTCACAATCTTTGCATCATCTGCAAGCATATTCATGAATGAATTTACAGACTTTGGTAGGTCATTTACTTATACAAGGAACAAAAGTGGCCCTAAAACTGAACCCTGTGGAACTCCACTACTAACTCTTCTCCATTCAGACACTGAGTGTCTTACTCTAACCCTCTGTTCCCTTCCTTCTAAGTAAGTTTGTGTGTGATTACCTAATTGTGATTACCTAATTGTGTTTACGGGAAAGAGCCCAAAGCTCGTATCTTCCCGTCTCCTCATCGGTTCCATATTGCACTTAGTGATACTTATCATAACTGTCCTTAAAACTATGGATTGAAATAGCATTAACTACCTCCTCGCTTAGCCAATTCCAATTATCAACTACTCTTACACTGAAAAAGTATTTCCTTACATCCTGCAAAGAAGTTTTCTTACGAAGCTTCAAACTATGACCTCTAGTTCTAGAACCAGCCATATCAAAATATCGATCCCTATCCACTCTATCATAACCATGAAGGAGTTAAAAGACTGTCACCATACCCCCCCTCAATCTTCTAGCTTCGAGTGATGGTAAGTATAATTCCCTCAGCCTCTCATCATAGCTGAGATTACGTATTTCTGGCACCAGTTTCATGGCATGTCTTTGAACTTTTTCAAGCTTAGCTATGTGCTTTTTCAAGCGCAGATTCCAAAAGGGGGCTGTATATTCGAGTTTGGGCCTCACATAGGTTACATAAATATTTCTGAACATTTCCTTGTCCATGTACCTGAAGGCTACCCTTACATTTGATAAGAATGCATATGCTGCCCTTACTATGCCATTTATATGTATTTCTGGAGACAAATCTGCCAGTATGTTTACTCCTAGATCTCTCTCATTTTCTGTCTCTTGAAGTTGTATCTAAGCCACAGAGTAGTCAAACTTGGGCCTTCTTGCACTTATACCCGTTCTCATTACCTTACATTTTGAAATATTGAATTTCATTAGCCACTTTTCTGACCACTCATGCAGACTAATTAGATTTTCCTGAAGTTCTCTACCATTGTTCTCGTTTCCTACTTTCTTCACAATCTTTGCATCATCTGCAAGCATATTCATGAATGAATTTACAGACTTTGGTAGGTCATTTACTTATACAAGGAGCAAAAGTGGCCCTAAAACTGAACCCTGTGGAACTCCACTACTAACTCTTCTCCATTCAGACACTGAGTGTCTTACTCTAACCCTCTGTTCCCTTCCTTCTAAGTAAGTTTGTGTGTGATTACCTAATTGTGATTACCTAATTGTGTTTACGGGAAAGAGCCTAAAGCTCGTATCTTCCCGTCTCCTCATCGGTTCCATTTTAGACTTAGTGATACTTATCATACCTGTCCTTAAAACTATGGATTGAGATAGTATTAACTACCTCCTCGCTTAGCCAATTCCAATTATCAACTACTCTTACACTGAAAAAGTATTTCCTTACATCCTGCAAAGAAGTTTTCTTACCAAGCTTCAAACTATGACCTCTAGTTCTAGAGCCAGCCATATCAAAATATCGATCCCTATCCACTCTATCATAACCATGAAGGAATTTAAAGACTGTCACCATATCCCCCCTCACTCTTCTAGCTTCGAGTGATGGTAAGTCTAATTCCCTCAGCCTCTCATCATAACTGAGATTGCGTATTTCTGGTACCAGTTTCGTGGCATGTGTGTGTGTGTGTGTGTGTGTGTGTGTGTGTGTGTGTAATTACCTAATTGTAATTACTTAATTGCGCTTACGGAAAAGAGCCCCAAGATCGTAACTTCCCGTCTCCAGATCGGTTCCATTTTGTACGTAGTGATACTTATCATACTTGTCCTTATAACTATGAATTGAGCTAGCATTAGCTACCTCCTCGCTTAGTGCATTCCAATTATCAACTGCTATTACGCTAAAAATGTACTTATTTATGTATGCATGTGGGTGTGGGTGTGTTTATATATGTCTGTGTGTGTGCGTATATATATATATATATATATATATATATATATATATATATATATATATATATATATATATATATATATATATATATATATATATATATATATATATATATATATATATATATATATATATATATATATATATATGTATATCTATATATATATATCTATATATATATATATATATATATATATATATATATATATATATATATATATATATATATATATATATATATATATATATATATATATATATATATATATATATATATATATATATATATGTATATATATACATATATATATATATATATATATATATATATATATATATATATATATATATATATATATATATATATATATATTTATATATATATATATATATATATATATATATATATATATATATATATATATATATATATATATATACATATATATATATATATATATATATATATATATATATATATATATATATATATATATATATATATATATATATATATATATATATATATATGTATATATATATATATATATATATATATATATATATATATATATATATGGTAAGGAAACCCATCAGTGAAACAACACATAGATTATAAAGCTATATTTCGGATCCTAACTGGGCCTGATATATAGTGTTATTTTCTGTGTTGTTTCAGTGATGGGTTTCCTTACCATTTAGTACTGTATGCTAACAGTGTGTGCTTACTTATATATATATATATATATATATATATATATATATATATATATATATATATATATATATATATATATATATATATATATATATATATATATATATATATATATATATATATATATATATATATACACACACACACACACACACACACACACACACACACACACACACACACATATATATATATATATATATATATATATATATATATATATATATATATATATATATATATATATATATATATATATATATATATATATAATGAGTCCATTATGCAAAAGAGTATTATAGCTCAAATTTTCACGTGATGTAAAGATGTTCACCAAGGGTGTAAGAGTGTAATATTCAGTCTTTTTTCAACGTACAGTTGAAATTGGAAGAATTGGATGCTACTGGACTCAGATTTGTGTGTTGTCACCCATTTGTTCTTATGTAAGCCAAATGAGAAGTTTTCTTGCCTTTGGTCTCAAGTTTGGGCTTTTGTTAACACTACATTATTACGTAATAGCCAATAAGAAGCATTAATTTCTTTCGGTCACATATTTATGTTATTAGTATATGTATTCCTATAAGACCATATAAGAAAACATTGCTGCCAATGAGAATCTTATATGTGTGTTGGTCAGGCATTGTATTGTTATTTAAGTCATATGAGATTTTAGTGCAATTGGGCTTTGGTCTGTGTGTTAGGCCATTATTCAGTGTAAATTAAAAGGTTTTATTGCTATTTGGCTCTTGTCTGTTTATGATCAGTTCTTTAATGTTTATTTTAGGGCTAATGTGAATAGTTTCATTTGTATTGGTAGCTTTTTGTGTGTTATTATTATGTGAATTCTTACTTAAGGTCAAACGACAAGACTTTATTGCCATTAGTTTTTTTTTCATGATGTCAGTCCTTGTTCTGTTATTTCAGGTCAATTTAGACGATAATGTTGTCATCGGCTTCTTATCGGTTTGTTTTTTACTCTTGTATTCGTATATAAAATCATGTGACAAGAATATATCATCTTTGGATTCTTAGGTGTGTGTTGTCAGTTCTTGCGATCGTATCTAAGATCACGTTCGTAGGCTTTATTGCCATTTTCATAGCGTGTCTTTGATTTCAGTCACTTTATGAAATCCTTATTCGCATGTGGGAAGAAAGCGTATAGAAAACGGTTGTTTTGCGCTTTTTGTTTTTAAATTGAAAAGAATAAGTCTGTCCAATATTCGTTTTCTTTAGTGTCATTCTTAATATCGTTTTCTATATTTTGCATGGGGTGGCTTGTTTACTATGAGGCTTTTTCATTTTGAGACTTCGTTTTCTGAGTCATTATACTTATGTAATTTATTCAAAACTTCTTTGGTTATAAGTTATCTTGGTATTATTCTAGAAGAGGGGATTATTCTCTTACAATAATAAGCCGCATTTTTCTGATAGCTTTCGTTGTGAAATAAACGATTTTGAACTTCATTTCTGGCGTAATAAATATTTTTGGCGAGTCCTAACCTAACCAAACCAAACCTAACCTATCCTAGGGGAACGCATCTAGTCTAAACGGGGGCTTCGCCCCCGAACCCCCTTAGGATTATGTTTTTCCTAACTGGGGGCTAAGCTCCGAGGACCCCCTTTAGGGGAACATACTCAGTGTTTTTTGCGCCAGAAATAGAGTTCAGATTCGAAAACTATCAAAAAAATACGATTTTATTATTATTGTAGGATAATAATTCCCTCTTCTAAAATAATACCGTTATATATTATTACTCGTATTCCTGTGAGCTATTTAATCCTACTTTTATGCTGTTGCATACACTTAAGTAAATGTAATTTACCCTTAGGATAATGACATTGTATTCTGTACCAAATTAAGAAGTGTTCATGAGTAGGAAAAAGTTATCACCTATTGATTAGTGAGTAGAGAGAGATAAACACTTCAGGATTTTAATAGCGTTGTGAAGACTTCTTTTAATTCCATTAAAATGAATGTAAGTTTACAAAATTTTTATAGAATTGTGAAGAGTTTTCAACGAATAATATTCCAATCATTAAAAACAGATCTAAAATTGAAGTTAACCCGTAAAGAAACAATAGAGATAGGATATTCACGGGGTTTCGACGAGTTATTACCGCGGTAGAGAGAGAGAGAGAGAGAGAGAGAGAGAGAGAGAGAGAGAGAGAGAGAGAGAGAGAGAGAGAGAGAGAGAGAGAGAGAGAGAGAGAGAGAGAGAGAGATGCAAATTTCCGTACTGTGAAAGGGCTGCAAAATGTTGCCATCGATTCTAATAACTCTGTATTATAGAGAAAAAGAGATTTAGAATTTTACTTTGGTTAAGAGTAGTTATCGAAAATTTTGTTAACTCGATAATATAGTTCTACAGAGTAGAAGAACTTTATTGATTCACGAAGTTATCAGCGATTTCTATTGCTCGGTAATAATAATAATAATAATAATAATAATAATAATAATAATAATAATAATAATAATAATAATAATAATAATAATAATAATAATAGGTATTATTATTATTATTATTATTATTATTATTATTATTATTATTATTATTATTATTATTATTATTATTATTATTATTATTATTATTATTATTACCCTTTGGGAAGCGCACTTAGGCCCTTTTGGTTGGGAAACAGTTGCGAATCCACTGGGCTGCCGAAGAAAGATGGATAATGCATCCTTGTATGCACAGACAAGCTAAAAGCAAAATGTCATGGGCAAGAAGGCCCAAGCTTGACTACTCGGTGGCTGGAGTACAACTTCAAGAGACAGAAAATGAGAGAGATCTAGGAGTAAACATACTGGCAGATTTGTCTCCAGAAATACATATAAATGGCATAGTAAGGGCAGCATATGCATTCTTATCAAATGTAAGGGTAGCCTTCAGGCACATGGACAAGGAAATGTTCAGAAATATTTATGTAACCTATGTAAGGCCAAAACTCGAATATGCAGCCCCCTTTTGGAATCCGCACTTGAAAAAGCACATAGCTAAGCTTGAAAAAGTTCAAAGACATGCCACGAAACTGGTGCTAGAAATACGCAATCTCAGTTATGATGAGAGGCTGAGGGTATTAGACTTACCATCACTCGAAGCTAGAAGAGTGAGGGGGGATATGGTGACAGTCTTTAAATTCCTTCATGGTTATAATAGGGTGGATAGGGATCGATATTTTGATATGGCTGGCTCTAGAACTAGAGGTCATAGTTTGAAGCTTGGTAAGAAAACTTCTTTGCAAGATGTAAGGAAATACTTTTTCAGTGTAAGAGTAGTTGATAATTGGAATTGGCTAAGCGAGGAGGTAGTTAATGCTATCTCAATCCATAGTTTTAAGGACAGGTATGATAAGTATCACTAAGTATAAAATGGAACCGATCAGGAGAGGGGAAGATACGAGCTTTGGGCTCTTTCCCGTAAACACAATTAGGTAATCACATATGCTTGTTACCTCTACCCCCCCCCCCCCGAAGCACTTATATTCACCCACTATTCCCACCCCAACGCCCCCCAACCTCACAACTGTGAGTTCAAGTCACCTTAATATTAGCATTTGTCGTCTCCTAACCCCTGCCACCTCAGAAGGATTCACGAGTACACACGTGGATATTGCAGGACAGTTGTGGAACCAACTGCACCATAAGTTCAAGAACGACTTTCAGTCATTTTAAAAAGGGATGTCTGTTGTCTCTTGACTCCTAGCAACTTAGTAGGAATAATGAGCGCACAAGTATAATTAGCAGGACAATCGAGGAACCAATAGTTCAAGTAGGAATTTCAATTACATTAAAAGTATAAGGCTAGGCACACATAATCTTGTTTGCTGCTATGATGAATGCATACAATTGGCGCTCATCTAAAGTACAAAACTCATCTCAGAGATTTTGTCTTGACTATGAACCACTTATAAAATTTGTGAGTCATAGGTTTCATCCTGTATATAATAATAAGCTATCTATCCATCTATCTATCTTTATACATGCATATATATATATATATATATATATATATATATATATATATATATATATATATATATATATATATATATATATATATATATATATATATATATATATATATATATATATATATATATATATATATATATATATATATATATATATATATATATATATATATATATATATATATATATATATATATATATATATATATATATATATATATATATATATATATATATATATATATATGTATCTATCTATATATATCTATATAGATATATAGATATATAAACATCTATCTATTGTTATAAATATATATATATATATATATATATATATATATATATATATATATATATATATATATATATATATATATATATATATATATATATATATATATATATATATATATATATATATATATATATATATATATATATATATATAAGGACCATTTTCCTCCTTATAAGGGGAGAAATAGTTTTGTCAAGATAAAACCTTGTCTCTTAGAAGGAGGAAATTAGAAAGGAAAGGATTCCCAGTCCCCTAGCATAGCCGAATGTCGTCTACCCTTACAGTGCGCAGGGGAAAATGGAGGAGGTATTCTTGTCCCCACCTTCTTGGAAAATTAATCAATTTAATAATAATAATAATAATAATAATAATAATAATAATAATAATAATAATAATAATAATAATAATAATAATAATAATAATAATAATAATAATAATAATAATAATAATAATAATAATAGAACAAAAGCCATGCAATGACGAATTTGCTTAAATGTCTTCAAATATCTACCTTCTTTGTTGGGAATCGAATCTGGGAATTCTAGACTAGTACCCTACATGTTAATCCACTGTACCACAGAGTTTTCTTGTTATATATAAAAAAAAAATCTTTTTTAGAAGTAGTGTATAACTGTAACATAGCCCACGTAGTGTCAGGGGAGTCAAGTAGCGTAACTGATATTTCCCAGTGGTGGTTTCCTGGGCAAGATGTGTGTTTGCAGAGAAACAACAAGTGATATGGTTTGGCCCAAAGGCCTCTAGCACATAGGCGCCAGTTGCCGATAGAGTTCAAAATTGTCAAAAAGTTCAACTCATTCCCACAAGAGCAGAAAACCGATATCTACATGTAGGTATGCACATGCACCTGCGAAAATACACAATTAGGCCCTCCTTGTATCCGATTTGCCTTCTTATAGCCACGCCCCTAACACTACACAAAATGGAGGGCACTCCCTTTTCTCTGGAAGCCTATTGTCAAGGCTGTCCAAGCCTACCACGCCCTGCCATCTTGGTCATGCAAGAAAGTAAGAAGCAGTTAGAGTAGGAGAGTTTCAGTTAGGATATTTCCGGGGCATGAATAAGATCTCAGACTTCATCTTAATGGGACGGGGAGCTTTGAGGTGTGGAATAAGTGTTGAACTAAATAAAACTCATGTTAAGCAGACGATGCATATCTGTTATCACCTTATACGCTACCAGATTTCTAATATAAAGAATAATAAAACATTAACGTCATAGAGGTGAGCTACTAGTTTAATTAACTTAGAACAATAATACGACATTAGTGTTATTCTGGTGAGATATAACTCTACAACTTCAAGTCTAGCATAGTATTAGGGAAAACACTAATATGACATGCTAATAGAGAGGGAACTAGAACATCTACTGAAATAATACAGAAAGAGGGACGCCCCTACGACCATTAATGTCCGTTTTACCATCTCCCCTACCCACCAGTGGTCAGTGCACACATTTAATTCTCCTTCCCAACTCCCAACATTTAGATAAAAGAACAAATGCAAAGCAATAACGCATTTTTAATATCTTCAAATAATCTACCCGCCTTGATGGGAATTGAACCAGGGAACTCTACACTTGAACTCCATGGCATAGTCCTGTCGTAAGGCATATTAAAGATGCCTATAGCTTCACAAGGCATTTCAGACATGCCTAAATGTGCCGGGTGGCAGTGACGCCCACGACGCCCAAAGACCGCCATGAGTAGTTACAAAGATTCAGTTAGAGACCGGGCCTTGTCAGGAGCAGACGTAACGTTCACAGCTCAGCTAGACTCCCCCTTGGGGGCGGGAATCTGGAATCATTCGTGACAGGAACTGTAGTAATGGGAGCTCTGAGGATTATTGTTAACATAGAAATAAATACATATAAAGAAGATGGATTCGGTTTTTTACGTCACGAACTCCCTTTTATACTAAGGGCCACGACGGTTGCCTTCTTATGAAGGACTTATTTTGGCAGATGTAATCGCTACCCTGAGTGTATGCCCTTATTAACCTCAGTCCGTGAATGGGCGCGAACCCTCGACCTGCCGCCTCAGAGTCGCAGATGCTACCATTTTGCCACGGAGACTACTAAATACATAAAAAGAAGAGCTATTCACAAACCACGCTACCATATTTATAACCCTCGTGTGAAATAGTAATCCCACGACATTGGTGACACTCAGTGGGATAATAGTCATGCGACAGTCCACTGGGCCACAGAGGTTGTTAAAAGAGAGGGAACAGGAATATCTACTGAAATCACTCATCAGGAGAGACACCCCTGCGACCATTAATCTCCGTTTTACCCCTCTTCCCAACCCACCAGTTTTCAGTGCACGCTTTTAATTCTCCTCCTCAACACTTAAGGCTTGGATGATAGAATGTATTAAATGCAATAACGCAATGTGAATGTCTTCAAATAATTTACCATCCTTCTCGGGAATTGAACTGGGAACTCTGAACTAGAATTCCACAACAGAGTTCACTAGGCAACAGAGGTTAAAATAGAAGGCACTGGAACATCTACTGATGTCACACAGAAGGAGGAATGCCACTGCGATCATTGATCTCTGTTTTACCACTCTCCCCAACCCACAAGTGGTCAGCTCACACATTTAATTTTCCTTCTCAACAACCAAGCCTTAGATGATAAAATAAATGCAATACAACAACGCATTTTAAATGTCCTGAAATAATGTACCTTCCTTGTAGGAAATCGAACCTGGGAAGTCTAGACTTAAAACTCTACACCTTAGTCCACTGGCCCACGCCAGATAAATGGTCGCACTGGCATCCCCCATCTATGTGACATTAGTAGATGTTATAGTTCCCTCTTTTTAAACAACCTATGTGACACTGTGGACTAAGTTAAGTCTAGAGTTCCAAGTTTCGATCCCAACAAGGAAGATAGATTATTTGAAGATATTTAAAATGCTTTATTGCACTGGATTTGTTCTATCATCTAAGTCTTGGTTGATGATGAGGAGAAATAAATATATGCTCTTGACTACTGGTGGGGTGGGGAGGGGGTAAAATGGAGATTAATGGCCCCAGTGGGGTCCCTCCATTTCTGTGACATCCAAAACTGTTTCAGTTTCCTCTTTTTTAGCAACCTCTGTGGCCCAGTGAACTAAGCTGTGGAGTTCGTCTAGTTCCCAGGTTCGATTCCAACAAGGAAGGAAGATTATTTGAAGGCATTTGAAATGCGTTATTTCATTGCACTTTTTCTATCATATAAACCTTGGGTGTTGAGGAGGAAAAATAAAAGGGTGCGCTGACTATTTGTGGGTTGAGGAGGGGAGTCAACAGAGATTAATGGTTGCAATGGCGTCCCTCTGTCTGTAGATGTTCCAGTTTCCTCTTTTTACCATCTCTGTCCCCATTGGACTACGCTGTGGATTTCTAATCTAGAGTTCCACTTTTCGATTCCCGATAAGGAAAGTATATTATTATTATTATTATTATTATTATTATTATTATTATTATTATTATTATTATTATTATTATTATTATTATTATTATTATTATTATTATTATTATTATTATTATTATTATTATTATTATTATTATTATTATTGTTGTTGTTGTTATTATTATTATTATTAGTTATTATTATTATTATTATTATTATTATTATTATTATTATTATTATTATTATTATTATTATTATTATTATTATTATTATTCTTGTTGTTGTTGTTGTTGTTGTTGTTGTTGTTGTTGTTGCTGTTGTTGTTGTTGCTGTTATAGCTATGGAATCTGGACGACTACTCCTTCTAGTTATAGTAAGTATATGAGTATGCACACATACTCTCTCTCTCTCTCTCTCTCTCTCTCTCTCTCTCTCTCTCTCTCTCTCTCTCTCTCTCTCTCTCTCTCTCTCTCTCTCTCTCTCTCTGAATTATGTTAGTGTGCTTATACAAAGGCTTGATAAAATCAATTTTCTTTAATAAAGTGAATCACTTCATAAAACTTTACTTTCCTCTTCGAAAACTATGAATCTTAATGCTGTTATTCATGTTTTGGATAAGAATAAAAAATCTGTCCTTGACATCCAGCGTGTTGTAGCATGCGATTAAAAATGACAGGGATGCGGGGAGCAAGGGATACCAATACTATATCCTTTTCCATTGAAAAATCACTTGAAAGAGTCGAACTTGAGATCACCTGAGTTTAAACTTGATGCTGATCTAGTGAGCAAGCGATGGGTGGGGTTATTGTATTTGTTAGTCATAGTACCTGTCGGCATAGAATAGTCTTATATTATGCCTATGTGACATATGTGGCATGTATGTGTAATTACCTGTTTCTTGTATACTGAAAAGAACCATATGCTAATTATTTCCCGTTTCCTAGACGGGTTCTGCTTCACTGAAGCTAATCATATCTTCACTTATGCATTTTTTATGGCTACTTTCATTCATTTTTAATTTCACTAATCAAATACTCTGAAGCTCACAAAGTACTTTCTTACATCTCGCATAGACGTAGAGCTTTTTGCATATGCTGATGTGTATGTGTGAGTATGCATAATGTACATTCTTATGTTTCTATGGAACTCACATTTATGATTCATATTCACATTATACTCATATATGGATGCACTTTGCCCATGCCTTCATTACTGTTGCAAGTCACACGTCGGTGCATATTTTGAAACGTAACTATTTTTTTGTATATCCTTTTAATGGCTATGTACAATACATGCACTTGTATAGGGTTCCCACTTTGTACTTGCTTAATCTGCAAAATATTGGTACCCTAACAGATGTGTGAAGGTAGAGGTGGTAGTATCCTAACGAACGCAACCTTGGTTTAGAGATAGTGTCCTTGGCTGTAAAAAAAACTTTATATGTGTATTTTTTTATTTATAAAATACGATAATGACATCCATTGGTCTGGCCTTATTCTTTAGAGACTATCGTTTCTTATGACTTTTCGTTTTTGTTTTCCTAGATATCAAATATAAAGTATACGTAATTATCTAATTAGTTGGTATACTACCAGTTTTAATTCTTGCCAGATTTAAAAGGAATTTCCTGAAAATTTAAAGAGGTACTTGAGAGGCTGGAGAAATGATTGAAGAACAAATTGGAAAATATATCTTTTATTTCATTCCATGTAAATATCTAGTACATCAAATATGAGGTTCAGTAAAAATGATATAACATAATATTTTAAAGGGCATTAATGATTATAGGTATAAATATATTCACTGTATTGAGGTACACATTACTACTGATATTAGGAATATATTTTTTTTACTTTTTATAATAGAACATTCAATAAAACTTCTTATTTTTATACCGTATATGGCGGCTTATTAGACGCATTTCCCCCCCAAAAAAACAATGTGTCCCATACACCACCCTGCGTCTTATAAGCTGAAAATCGGTGACTGGGGTTTAAAGTTGGGGTTGTGAGGTGAGTGGAAGCTCCCTCACTTATGTCCTAAACATGAATCAAACTTAACCTTATTTCTGTGTCCAAATGTACATGCATCTAATTAAAAATAAGTGCTCCATCCTGATTCGTGATGAATTCGTCACGATGATTGATGATTCCAGGCTGCAATAAGGTTAGGTTTCAGTGGTATTATACACTCTTAACTTCTCCTCTGATTATTACATTCTAAATAGTTCATACTGAAATATGCTATGCAGTGGATAAAACTGGGGATAGTGAAGAGGACTATAAGTACAAGGGAATTTTTTTTTCCCGATTTTTATCTTCAAAATTTGGGATGCGACTAATGCATCACAGCGTCTTATAAGCCGTGGAATAAGGTAAATATACAAGTTTTTCTTCTTTAAAAAACAACTATCAGCTATTTTTTGCTCAGCAGTTGGATTCTAAGTCATTGGTCCCTAGACAGGAGTCCCGCGAGATACATTAACTCTCTTGCCTTCCACCTTATCTTGAGCAGTTTTGCGAAATCAGTTCGGTTCTGTGACCTCCTTGGAAGTATTCAAAGGAAAATCCCATTGAGAAAATCTGATAGCAAAAATTATGCAAGTAAAGGACTTCCTGTATTAACCACAGAACCTATTGGACTTCCTCTCGAGGTATCTCAACAGAGAAGCCTTATTATGCCTTTGAAGACGGTGATTCTGTTGTCTCTCATCTTGTTCTCTAAACCATTTTGAGAAATCAGAGCAGCTTTGTGCTCTCATCGCCGGAAGCATTCATCGAGAAAAGTTGGGAGGGAAAGGTATACTGTTACTTGTACATGATATTTGCATAAACTACAGAATCCATTTTGTCTAACGCGACCCAACACCGCAGAAAAGCTTGATCGGTCCTCTATAGGCAGTTCAGACACTGGTGTTTTTGTCTTCCATCGTGTGCCCTAAACAGATCTGCAGATTAAAATTACCACTGCATCATTAATAGATATTTTAAGTTTGGAACCTCAACGAGAAGATGTGAAAGAGGATGGCATTCAGATATGTGACTTCTTAGAGAAGAATGAGATTAATTCTGAGTCCTCTGTGGGTATTTTCAATTTGAAATTAATCTAGAAGATCTGGAGGTGAAAGGTATGCGAAACTCCATCAACTCTGATTTTTATTTACTAAACTCTCTTGTGCAAAGTGGAATATCTCTGAAGCCTCTGTAGACATATCCGTTCAAATAATCATCGAGATGATCTGAGCAGAAGGGTAAGCAGCAGAAATGTGACTTTGAATAGTGAACACTAATAATATTTTGTGTCCAAAACAACAGATGTCACATAGATCTGGAGGAGAAAGGTATGGAGAGGTTTGACATCATATATGAATTACAGAACCCATTGAATTTCTCTCGCATTGACACCACAGGTAAGCTGTATTGGTCCTGTATAGACGCTGGTTCTCTTGCCTTCCATCTTGTGTCCTAAGCAGTTCTTTGAAATGAGATCAGCTCTGTGGCCTCTGTAGACATTTTCTGTGCAAAATGTTATGGAGGAACAGGAAAATGTACAACTCTCTCCATTTGTGCCATGTACTCTTTTAAGAGTATACTCTTCCCCTACCTCACAGTCCACCACTCGGATGTCAAAGGTTACAGAGATCCCCGAACCATCTTCCAGTGGGGTGCACTCACAGCATTCTGTAAAATGATAACTGTAATAATAATAATGATATTAATATTAATAATAATAAAAATAACAGTGCAAACTTTCAGAGACTGCAGTGATGATGATGATGATAGCATTTTATAACATACGTTTAATGATAGTACTTTCTGCAGTGTTATAGTCTTTTCTCCTCTTGGAAATGTTTCTGCATATTTTTGATAAATATTGTATGGATTACATATAGTCTTGGCTTTTGACTTCGAAAGGGAGTCTGCTATTTCAGTCTGTGGTGGGATACCGTATTTTTGCCATAAGTTTTGCTTTGGTCCTGTACTGAACGTGAATAACGATATTGTAATCCATTATATAGCATTCGCTGTCGGCTTAATAACAGTTCTCCTATTTCAGTCTGCGGTAAGTCAATTATGATTTGTTTTTTGTACTGAACATGATCGAGAAGTGACAAACTCGAGCTCAAGTCCACTGCGGGGTGTTAGAAAGAGCATCCAACCTGAATTTTCCAGCTCCAAGCTTAGTGCCCCTTCCCATTCACAAGGGAATTAGTTATTGACACATAAAAAAGCAAATATTTGTACTGGACATAACTAACTTATCTTATATCCTAGCTCCTGTCAAGTCACTAGGCTAATTACACCTTTGGACGTTAAAGATAGTGTGTATGCTGAGCTTTCTAAGTGGATAAAAGGAATATGAAAATGGTTTTCTTGTTTTACTGGGCCTCTTTTGCATCCATTTTCTTAAACGCTCTCTTCCCAAATTACTATACTGAAATGCTTCAGAGTAACGATTCATTTTGGTTCCAACCTTAATTTTTCAGCTCCGACCTTGTCTGTGCCCACCTCCATTCGAATAGGGATTGAAAGTGACGCATAAATCAGCAAGCAATAAGAACATTAACAACATTATTGGGAACATTTCGAATTTTGAAAACTATCCTGGGCAACCAAACACAACCTAAGGTAATCCAATTTTACAAGAAAAGAGGAATGAATACCAGGTTAGGTAAGGCTTGGTTAGCCTACAAAAACTGGAGTGTCAAATAGTAAACATATGCCTTACTTTTTTCATAGCAGCATAAAAATTTAGAAGAAAAAATACACGAGTTTTTATGCAAAACTGTGCTACATTAACCATTTACTTGTCTTACCTGCTGATAAATGGCCTTCTTCCTGCAGTTTTTTTGACTTGGTGCCATAAATGGCATACTGTGTATCGTCATCCGTAACGATGGATCCTTGGAACCCCGTTCCCTCCTCGTTAAAGCAAAGGGTAGCCACACCTGTAATCTCCACCTGCGACCCTCTTTTATTCACGAAAACCATTTTTAATTTGATTGAATTATGATCACTCACTTTGGTCTTTTACAATGGCTTTTAGCTGTCAGTTTTCTAGGCGTTCCACTCTTGGTTTCATCAACTGTCACGCATTTACAGGCCAAAACACTTTAATATAATACTGAATGAGTATAAGTGAGGTGTGGTTTGTATGATAATTCGATTTAGACTGGCACTTCTTATAGGAGCCCTCTAGTATATATATACACTCAGGGCGGCAATGTTTTGGCAAAGGAGGATATTTGCCCTTATTGGCCCACTCTACTGTGATGTCAGCAACAATGCCCCCAGTAGCTAGTAGCCACAATAAGAGAAAGCATCTCGAAAGCAACTGAAATAGGTTTCATACTTTCAATTCGTATTTAGGGAAACCAGAAAGGACAATGTAAAGTCACTTTGACATTGGGGTTGGCTCTAAGAAGGAGTCCGTCCATGAAATATCATAGGAAAGCCGTTAGTATGATAGCGTAATTATACACTAACATCACTTCGCATTAGAATGGAAGAGGGAAAAGTTGTTGTTTTTCCAGGGGTTAGTGTCAGGGTGGTTGACTTAGCAATAGTATATCACAATACTGATATTCTAAAGCCATTAGTCTAGTCGCTAACATGCTTACACTTTGACATCTACAAGTATTTAGAAGACTCAACAGACAGAGAAAAGTAATTATAAATGGGGTGGGCTACAGGAAAGGCATCTGATCGTAAAATATAAGGGGCGATTCGTTAACGTTTTATTATCCTTATAAGCGTACGGAAATGCTATTAAATATATGGTTGGTGCTAAATAGGGCATCCAACCTCTAAATATCTTAACAAATCCTTGAGTGTGGTTGCCAGGATACTTATACCCTGGCCGCAATCTGTATTTAGCAGATGAAGAGTCCGTTTAAGTGTTACGTTGGCGCCAGGAATGCCATTGGACTATAAAATACTACATAATAGCAATTAAATGTGAGACGGCATTTAACAGGCAGTAATCTTATTTGAGTGGAAAAAGCATTATTTCATGTACAGTGTTATAAATACCAGTCAAAGAAGTTTTCATTGAAAAGTTTCGCTGGTATATCCGTTAAATTTTTAATTCAAGATGTGTGTATGTATGAATGTGTGGATTTTTTTTTCTTCAGAAACTGAAATGTAAATGTGCATTCTTATTAAAAACTTGGTTTATTCCTTTTGCGTGTCTCTCAGACAATTTTTCGTATTGTAAACACTTGATTGTAAATATTTTTCTCTCTTAGTCTGTATGTTTTTTATGGCATTTTAGTTGTCTTTTCATCCATATTTCTATATTTCTACCTCTTACACATCACTGTTTCTCTGGATAATATATCAAACTCTGTCTTTCTTTGTTAGTGTGTGCATATATATATATATATATATATATATATATATATATATATATATATATATATATATATATATATATATATATATATATATATATATATATATATATATATGAATCATAATTTACCCCCTGACCGGGACTCGAACCTAAGACACATATTTACTATGCTAAGGCACTACCAACTACCCCACTTAAGGTCTAAAAACAAAGCAAACTGTTTGTCTAGAATGAATGCATTCTTTCCGAATGTCTTTTTGTTCATATTAAAACTTCTCCTAGCCTCACTTTTAGCTTCGTTTTCGCATTTAATTCATATCCCAATCTATATAGGCATCAATAACAATCATATAAGCACATTAACATATGTGAAAATATGAATCCTTGGCCGGGACTCGAACTTAAGACATATTTACTGTGGCAAGGTGCTGCCAACTACACCACTCAAGGTCTAAAAGCAAAGCAAACCTCAGTGCAAGCTGCTTTGCCTAGTAAGAATGCATTCTTTCTGAATGCCTTTTTGTTCATATTACAGCTTCCCCTAACTTCACTTTTGGCTTGGTTTTCGCATTTAATTCAAATCCCAATCTATATAGGCATCAATAACAATCATATAAGAGCATTAACATATGTGAAAATATGAATCATATTTAACCCCTTGACCGGGACTCGAACCTAAGACACATATTTACTGTGGCAGGGTGCTACCAACTACACCACTTAAGGTCTGAAAACAAAGCAAACCTCAAAGCAAACTGCTTTGCCTAGAATAAATGCATTCTTTCTGAATGCCTTTTTGTTCATATTACAGCTTCCCCTAACCTCACTCGTGGCTTCGTTTTTGCATTTAATTCAAATCCCAATCTAAATAGGCATCAATAATAATCACATAAGCACATTAACATATGTGAAAATATGAATCATATTTAACCCCTTGACCGGGACTCGAATCTAAGACACATATTTACTGTGGCAAGATGCTACAAACTACACCACTTAAGGTCTAAAAAAGAAGCAAAACTCATAGCTAAATGTTTTTCTAGGAATAAAGCATTCTTTCTGAATGACTTTTTGTTCATATTACAGCCTCTCCCAACCTCACTCGTGGCTTTGTTTTTGCATGTAATTCAAATCTCAATTTATATATGCATCAATAATAATCAAATGCACACATTAACATATGTGAACACATGAATCATATTCTACCTCTTGATCGGGACTAGAACTTAAGACACATAATTACTGTACCAATGTGCTACGAACTACACCACTGAAGATCTAAAAAGGAAGCAAACCTCAAAGCTAACTGCTTTGCTAGGAATGAATGAATTATTTCTGAATCTCATTTTGCTCATATTGCTGCTTCTCCCAACCTCTCTCGTGGTTTCGTGTTTGCATTTAAAAGGCATCTTTTAGCATTGTTATATAGGCATCAACAATAATTAAATAAACACATTAATATATGTGAAAACATGAATCATATTTTATGCCTTGACCGGGACCCGAACCTAAGACACATAATTACTGTGCCAAGGTGCTATCAACTACACCACTGTAGGTCTAAAAAGAAGCAAACCTCAAAGCAGTTAGCTTTGAAATTTGCTTCTAGCAAATGAACAAAAAGGCATTCATAGAGAATGTGTTCATTCATAGCAAAGCAGTTAGCTTTGAGGTTTACTCTACAATACTGTCTCCTTGCTACTTTACTCTGAATATTACTACCTTTTATTATATTGAAAATTACAGGATATCTTGGTAATATGAGTAGGCTATTTATTTATTTTTTTAATTTATTTATGATTGTGACACCACGGTAGGCCGTAACAAAATAAAATCTGCCCTTATCGGGCCTGGGCACGAAGAAAACATAAAGTAAAGAGAAACAGAGATGGAAGTGTTGTGACTTGTCAAATTTGAAGGGCTAAGAAGAAATATATAATGAATATCCAAGAATATTCGATGTTCGGGTAAGCATAAAAATAGAACCGTCACTGAAGGAAGACTTAGCATCAAAATGTCCTCGACACTTCCGTTTAAGTCCAGAGGCTTTTAAAGGATATTTGCAAAATCATAAAGTCTGTTGAATTATTTTGAAACCAGAACACATCTGGTATATAAGAGTTCCCGTATTGATGACATTATGGAAGAAAAACTGCAGATGATTAAGTCATACATAGTCATTGGCCGTCATCCCCCTTGTTAAGAAGTTGGCTGGAAATATCCTGTGTGTTAACACTGAAAGGGTTTAATGAATATTTTAGGAGAATACGTATTGGCAGTTTGTGCTGGTATTCTTGTCATCAAAACGAAGAAGATATTCTCCAGAATATTAACATTTTGAAATGAGTTACGTTATTTAATTGTATTTATCATGAAATGTTGATGTTTGCTGTTTTCTGTATCATTCTATATCCCAGTTTGAATATTTAATGAACCCAAACTGGTTGGAGCTGGGGAATTAAGGCTCGATCTTCTTTTCCTCGCAAAATATATATATTTATAATGCATCTATTGACTGCAAAGAAAAGCGTGCTTTAAAATGTATGTATATTATATATTTTGAAGTAAATATAATGCTTTCGCAAGAGCTAAGTATACTTTTAAGGAGTTTATTAGTAAATTAAATACGTTACACTAACGCAAACATCATTAAATGCAAGTTTTACGTCTGAGGAACGTAATGAGGACACTGCAGAATTTGTTTATTCTTCGGTGAGTTCAAATGCTTTATTATTGGTTCTATAACTAAGTCAGAGTGTAGATTTTATATAAAAAAAAAAGAGGTAAGTCATTCTTGTGCTTCATCCCTTTTTTTTTAATATATCCTATCATATTGCAAGTTGCTCCTTGCGTACTTGATATATTAAAAATTTTCTTTAAAGTTTATCATTGTATTAATATATTTCAGCGTTTTTAGTCTTTTCCAATCGTTGTGAATGTCTTGCACTTATTTTTCCCCCTACATAAACCGTTTATTAGACGTCTCTGTATTGTTAAAAATAGTCTAATCAACGTTTCTTTAAAAATGCCAGCGATCTTACATGTTCTATGTAGACTTTTGTGATATATAGGTAATTCAGGTATATATTTTTAAGTATAATCTTGGTCTAAAGAAACTACATGTATTCATCAGGATATTTTATTAATTATATTGTTCATTGCCCACCAATACTGCGAAAAGTTTTAAAATATGATATATACGTTGGTTACATGATTAATGTTGAGTGTACTGCTGGTCAAATTATTTAGTGAAACCTCGTGAATCTTTCGTGTGAAGTATGCCAAGTTTTCTTATAGTTAATTAACAATTAATGTTTTCAGGCTGTGAATTAGTGGCATACATCTGACATTTCATATATATATATATATATATATATATATATATATATATATATATATATATATATATATATATATATATATATATATATATATATATATATGAGCATATACTTCTCAGACATAAGCTACTCTGGATTGCATAGAATGCAGAATCTAGCCTGCTCATAGGTGTAAAACATTGTTGTGCCTTGAGCAGGCATTTAATATTCATAGTTGTAAGTCGCTTAGAAATGAGGAAAAATTAACAAAATTAATCCTTGGCTCTCAGGAATTTGCTTGGCCGTCAGCAGACATTGGAAACTTGTAGTTGTTCATAGACCTTTTCCAGGTAATTCATTATTTCATCTGGTCAAGAACGACTTTCCAATCGTCATGAGAAGACTTGGATTCTAGTCGTTTTTACTTCCAAATGTTGAGAGAATCAATCTTGTTCCCTTCAGGACAACATCTCAACCATTTCCAGTGGCCAGAATTGTCTGGTGTCATGCACACGAAGACGGCTGACACTGTACCAGCACTTGGTCAGGATATGCGAGTAGTATCCAAACGACTCTTGAAGTGCTCTTCAAAGAACCCAGAAAGAACCTCTGGGAGTAGCTACACAGCTGAGTCTAATGGGTCCGTGAAAAACTCGAGTGCGTTTGCCCTCCATTTTGCGACCTAAGCAACTTTGAGCAATTAAGTCAGCCCTGTGGCCTCTGTAGACTTTATCAGTGGTAAATGTGACGGATGAGCAAGAGAAGGTGCATAGTTCCCCGTTTCTGCCATGCACTCTCTTTAATGAATATTCCTCTCCAACTTCACAGTCAACGACTTTAATATCAAAGGTCACAGGAGTTCCTGCGCTGTGAGCCAGAAGGAAGCTTTCACAGCTGTCTGTAGAAAGAAATAAGATAAATGCATTAGCGTGTTAAGATATACTGCATGTTTTATATTTGCTAAATTTTGTTTGTAGATAAGCTAAAATTGCGTAATTTACATAAGTTTTTCCAATCACATGTTAAATTGTTAATGTTGAATGCAAACTGTATCGTATGTAACAGACTAGAACTTTTCATTATAAGGATTTGAATAATTTAGTTGACACCAAAGCTATGTTAATAATTCCGTCGTTATTTCCTTAGAAATGCTTATTATTAATTATGAAAATTGTAGTGATATAATATAATAATTATGTGTATAGTTTGAATAACAGAAAAGCATTCTCCTTTTGAACACAAATGACCTTATGAACTATTGTGCGTGTCAGTCTGTATATAATAGCAAAATCTTTATCATAACTCTAATCTAGTTCAACTTTCATATTTACCAAACAAAAACTGGTTACCTTGCAAGTAATGCAAAAGCCTAAAGCAACAAAGTTCAAAACATGACTCACCAGACGGGTTTTCTCCTTGTACGCTTCTTTTCCTTGATGATTTAGTCCCGTAGATGGCGAATTGGCTGTTATCATCACTCGTAATTGAACCTTGGAAGCAATTCCCCTCTTCATTGAAACATAAAATGGCTGTGCCACAGATTTCGACATGAGGCCCGTCCATCTTGGTGAAACACATTGCTCTTAAGTGTTACTTGAGAAACTAGGACAAACTTGAACCATACAATGTATAATCTGCTGTGGTGGAGACTAGTCTTGCTTCTTTGGTAGTTTCTGCCACAAAATGCGAGTTTTCTTACTCTTGGTAAAAAGGAATGTTTTATTTTTCTTGGTAAAAGCACCCAGTATCTGTCACCGGTAGAGAGAAGATTTTTTATTGGTCTTGTAAAGGTACTTAGTTTCTGTCACTTAGGGAAAGATGTTTTTCTTATATTCGCCTCTTAACGACTCCCAATTTCTGTCACCGTTTCTCCGAGTTCTTTTCAGGAACTTCGAATGAATGCGCTTTAGATGTAAACTGAACTTGCAAGGGGCTTCAGTTCTCTTATATAAATCACACGAGACCTTGAATACCTCCCATTGGTCGACCGACTGAGTGACGTAAATCCGTTTTTGGGAGCTGATTGGCTAGTCCCCATGAGGCCAGAGTAGGAACTTATTTAATATCAATGTTCTTATGTATTTTTTTAGCACTGAAGTCCTCTCCAGAATAGCTACGAGAGAGTGAAAGAGTTTTGACAATAACTGCAATGATTATAGAGTGAACAGTCTTAATTCCTGCAGTGTCCAGATATAACTGGACTATACTTGTACACCGGTTGAACTCACTACGCAGCGGAGGTGTGCGCATAGAGGTACACACTGAACTGTTTACAATGCAATAGACGTCACTGGAGTGTCTGCATCGTATTTATATGAGTATGATGACTGTAGTCTTACGCATCACGATCACGGAATTCTTTAATTACGTTGTATTTTGCCTGACGTTGTCTGTAAATACATACATACATACACACATGCGTACACATACTCTTTCCCGTAAACACAATTAGGTAATCACAATTAGGTAATCACACACAGATATGCAGACAGACAAACATATTTAATATATACATATGTACATACACAAAAACATCCATAGCCATGCGTACATAACTGTATGGATATCTACTCTTACGTACATACATGCATACATATATGCCAGCATGCATACATACAGTCATAAACCATTTACTGACAATATTCACTACCACCGTCTCCAGCCAACCAACCCTCTCCAGTTTCTTAAAAATAAATAAATAAACAAATAAATATATAATATATATATATATATATATATATATATATATATATATATATATATATATATATATATATATATATATATATATATATATATATATATATATATATATATATATGATCTCTCGGACTACTTTTTTCCGTTCCCAATTGATGACCTTACAGAGTAGCATGATTTTGGAGGGAAAAAGTAAAATTCCAAACAGTCAGTCGCTGTCACCTTGACCTTGGATATGTTTGAATTTAAAGAAAATGGAAATTTAGTTTGCAGCTGCGATTTGCAATTTGAACTGACGTAAGCGTTCGAAAATAAACACGCAAACACACACACACACACACACACACACACACCGCGCGTTCAGTGACACACGGAATCGCTCCTCTTAAAATTTAAACTGTTTCCAGTGACTAAAGTGCTTAGTGGAAAACTTTACCATAATTTCCAAAAATCTGAAATCCTCCTGCAGAGTATTGTGAGTACAAAAACTAATATTTGTTGTAAGGCGAGACTGTTCATATTAAAGGAAAAAAATTGAGAACTTTTTCGTGAGGAAGAGAGAGAAGCTGCCGTCCAGATTCTGCCTTGAGGGAAATCTAGAAGAGTTGCCAGACGTGGAGCCTCACACCACATTACCTAATTTTTTGTGTAAACTGGGGAAAGCTCTTAAGCCGTTTTACCTGATCCTGTGGTTCTATATATTGTTAAAAACAGTATCCTTCCCATTTATATTAACTAGTTAGTTAGTTTGATACACGAAAAAATTGAATAATAAAAGAAAAAAAAATACCAAATACCCACCTGTCAACAGTACTGAGTTAAGTTGCCAAGTAGTACAGCAGTCCTATTTTCTTCATTTTTTTTTTTGCTTTTCTTTTAGCTTTCTCGTTTGCTATTTTGTTATTTTGTATATATATTGAGTTAAATGTAAAGTCTAAATCCCGTGATAACATATCTTGGTTAGCAAGTCAGTTTATCAGTTAGGAAGAATATATAACAGAAACAGGTGGGTGCCACCTCGAACACAAATTCGAATTTTCCTTCAGGTTTGACTTTTGTTTTTCTTTTTCTTTTTATACTTAAATTACCATGGTCAAGTTTTTAAGTTAAGATGTGTGTTACCAGAAAGGAGGCAAACTGAGTCACGAAATAGCACTTATATGGAGATATAAAAATTCTGTGTGAAGGTAAATTAGAAGTTTTTCTCTTTTCTTTTCTTTTTTCCTCTTTCTCGTCTTCTTTCTATATTCTGTGAGAGGGAGAACATAAAAATGAAGCCATCTCTGTCCCAAACCTCTCCCACCCATGGGTCGGGAGAAGGGGTAGTCATCAGAGGACTTAAACAGAGAATCAAGAAGTTAGAGGAAATGGTTACAAGCCTTGATGATAAAATTCGGAATATGGATGGAGAAATGAAAGAGAATGAAACACTCAGAGAACAAATAAGATCTTTGGAGGAAGCAAATAAAGCACAAGGGCAGGAGAGAAAGGAACTAGAAAAAAGAATAAAGAAGCTGGAAGGGGAAAAGAGTCAACTAGAATCTAGAATTTCTAATCAAGAAGATAAAAACAAACAGCTAAATGACAACCTAAAGGAATTAGATGTTAGTTCACTGCTATCTTCTGAGAGAGACGAGATTGCTGCTTGGAATGTTCAGATTAAGGAAAACATTGAACAGTTCAGAAAAGAGTTCCAGGAGCTGAATATGGAAAATGATGCCATGAAAACGTCCTTTGCTGATGCACTAAAGGGGAATGTGGCAGTAAAAGAGGCTGTAAAGGTGGTGGCACTGGAAAACATACAAACAGTTGATTATAAAGAGACAGTAATCGAAAAAATGAAAGACGTTGTGATGGAAAGGGCAAACCCACTCATCAGACAGGCACTTGATAAGGAGAAGACAGTGGTAATCTCAGGCATAAGTGAATCCCAGGAGCCAACATGGCAGGGGAGACTTGAAGAAAATAAAGCTAGGGTTGTAGACCTGATAAGAAAGCTTGGAGTAGTATGTGGTCCTGAGGATATTGTAAACATACACCAACTAGGTAAATATTCCAGGGAAGGAAAGCCGAGACCAACAAAAGTAACCTTTGAGAGAGGGGAGACATGTAGGGAAATATTGTTGAGAAAAAAAAGTCTAAAAGACCTTCAAGAATGCAAAGAAGTGTTCATTAGACGATACAGAACACAGGAAGAGATGGGAAAGATCAAAAACTTGTTGCAAGAGGCAAGAAGGTTAAATGATGAAAGAAATGAGGAAGAGAAAAAAAATTTTCGTTACGGAATACTTCCAGACAAAGGGGAGATAAAGAAGATAATGACAGAAGATCAGGGGATGGGGCCTCATTAAGATTGTTATACACAAATGCTGATGGATTAGCTGGTAAGGCAGTAGAATTAAAAGATAGGATTCACAACAGTAAGGCAGATATAGTAGCAATTACAGAGACTAAGTTGAGTGAGGACATAAACAGTGTCACAGTTTTTCCTAAGGGCTTCAGAATACTAAGGGTCGAAAGATCTGAGAGGACTGGTGGAGGGATAGCACTGCTCATAAGTGAGAGGATTCAAGCTGAAGAGATAAACTTGGCTATAGAAAGTGAGTTCAGGGAATTTCTTGTTGCTCGCATAAATACTGGGTCAGAGAGCATTATAATAACTGTTGTATACAACCCACCAAGGAACCAAAATAGGCTTGAAATTTATGAGGAAAGTCATATAGGTACGATTGAAGTCATAAACTCAGTTGTTAACATGGCGCGGGAGAAAAAATGTAGGATTTTGATTATGGGAGACTTTAATCATAAAGAGATAGATTGGATAAATCTTGACCCACACAGTGGTGAGGACTCCTTTGGGGCAAGATTCCTAGATTGCGTACAAGGGAATTTCCTACACCAACATGTAATGGAACCAACAAGAGCCAGGGGTGGGGATGAGCCATCACTACTTGATCTGGTGTTCACAGATAATGTGTTGGATATTGAAAATATTGAGTATGAACCACCAATTGGAAAGAGTGACCACTGTGTGTTGTTGATGGAGTATATCATTGAAGACATTCTTCCTGAGAGTAGAGGCACTGAGGACATGAGGAGGAACTATCCGAAAGGAGATTACATCAAAATGAATGAGCTTTTTGCAGTTATTGACTGGAGAACCTTATTTTACAACAAATCTGTACAAGAAATGTATGACATCTTTTGTGAGAAATATGGGAAGATAGTAGATTGCTGCATACCTGTCACCAAAGTAGGTGTAATTCATGCCAGAGAGAAATGGTTCGATAATGGGTGTAAAAGAGCTAAGGAGTGGAGAGACAAATGCTGGAAAAGGTATAGGAGGAGAAAAAACATAAATGCCTGGCAAACCTACAAAAGAGCAAGAAATGACTACCTAAGTAAAAGGAGAGAGGCAGAGAAAGATTATGAGAGGGACATCACCAGGAAGGCTAAAGAAAATCCCAAGCTTTTCCACAGCTTTATCAGAGGAAAACTGAAGGTAAAAGAACAGGTTTTAAGGCTAAAGAGAGCGGATGGAAGCATCACTGAGACGGACGAAGAGATCTGCAAAGAATTGAACAAGGAGTTTCAGTCAGTATTTACAGTAGAAAATACCCCACCCCCTCAGATTGCAGTGATAGAAGCTCAAGGGCCGGTATTAGAGAACATCAACCTTACAGCCACAGAGGTATGCAAGGCGCTGATGGATTTAGATGTTCATAAAGCTACAGGTCCTGATGACATATCCCCTCATGTGCTTAAAAAATGCGCAAACACAATATCAGTGGCACTAAGTATCATATTTAAGGAGTCATTGGAGTCGGGGGAGATTCCAAGATGCTGGAAACAAGCAAATGTGATACCTATCTTCAAAAAGGGAAGGAGGGATACGGCTCTGAACTATAGACCAGTTTCCTTGACCAGCATAGTTTGCAAACTTATGGAGAAACTACTAAGGAAACATATCTCTCTTCACTTGGAATCCTTCAACTTTTTGTCAGTGAGGCAACATGGCTTCAGAGAAGGAAGATCAACAGTAACAAACTTATTAGAATTTTATGATGAGGTAAGCCAAATCTTACAGGAAAGAGAGGGTTGGGCAGATTGCATATTCCTAGACTTCCAGAAAGCGTTTGACACTGTTCCACATGGGAGACTTATTAGGAAGCTGCAATCAATGGCTAGAATAGGTGGAAATGTCTTGGAATGGATAAAAACTTACTTAGAAGGAAGGGAACAGAGGGTTAGAGTAAGACACTCAGTGTCTGAATGGAGAAGAGTTAGTAGTGGAGTTCCACAGGGTTCAGTTTTAGGGCCACTTTTGTTCCTTGTATATGTAAATGACCTACCAGAGTCTGTAAATTCATTCATGAATATGTTTGCAGATGATGCAAAGATTGTGAAGAAAGTAAAAAACGAGAACAATGGTAGAGAACTTCAGGAGGATCTAAATAATCTGCATGAGTGGTCAGAAAAGTGGCTAATGAAATTCAATACCTCAAAATGTAAGGTAATGAGAATGGGTACAAGTGCAAGAAGGCCCAAGCTTGACTACTCGGTGGCTGGAGTACAGCTTCAGGAGACAGAAAATGAGAGAGATCTAGGAGTAAACATATTGGCAGATTTGTCTCCAGAAATACATATAAATGGCGTAGTAAGGGCAGCATATGCATTCTTATCAAATGTAAGGGTAGCCTTCAGGCACATGGACAAGGAAAT
>JAXCGZ010022950.1:37500-80000 GCA_037179515.1 Halocaridina rubra
GCGTCTTTCGGTTGAGCTTTTCTTCTGTAAGTTTGAGAGTTCTCACGTCATTTTATTTGCAAAGAATAGAATTTCAAGGATGAAGGAATTGCCAGCACCCCACAGCGCATGCCTCTATCCTTTTAGTCGCCTTCTGCGACCTGCAGAGAATGATTGCTATTCATATATTGATGCGCCACTAGAGATAAATAATACTGCTACTGCTAATGCTATTACAACTGCTGCTGCTGCTGCTAGTGATAACGAATGCAATAATACTAATAATAATAATAATAATAATGTTCCGGTTTTACGTCACGGACTCCCTTATCAACCAAGGGCTAGGACGGTTGCCTTCTTGCGAAGGCCTTGTTTTGGCAGATGTAATCCTTACGCTGAGTGCATGCCTTTGCTAACCTCAGACCGTGGCGGGGCGCGAACCCTCGACCTGACGCCTCAGAGTCGGAGACGCTACCGACTGAGCCACGGCGACTACATAATAATATAATAATAATAATAATAATAATAATAATAATAATAATAATAATAATAATAATAATAATAATAATAATAATAATAATAATAATAATAATAATAATAATAATAATAATAATAATAATAATAATATCGGCAATGACATTGGAAGCAAATGAAGTCAGTAATTATATATTATGTGATAATGATACCCGTTATATAATCTTTCGCTCTTTCTGGATTCAAGCAGACCGTCGCTGACGTAACGGTCGTGAATCAAGGACTCACCGCTCTGGATGGAAAAAAAAAATATATAGACATATAACAAAGAATAAAAATGAAAGGGGAAATATAGAGGTGAATGAGCAACATTTGCGGTCTGTGTAATTTTGATAACACCTTAAATCTTAGAATTTATGTTTTTGTTCGGAACAGTTACACTGAAAAAAGGCTCTGGTATTATATTTTTCCTTTTGAGACTGCGATTGGAGATGTGCATACAATTCTCTAAGTATGAGTTGTTGTACATATATATATGTACACACACACACACACACCCGAGCCATATTTCCCCTTGTCAGGGGGCTGACTGAATCAAAGCAAATACCTTGACACTCTGCTTGCAAAAAGTCCAGAGGATGGGATTTCCATTCCCCTCTCTCCGGCCCATTTCGTAGACTTCTTATATTTATATTTAAGGAACTGACACTATCTTTTTAATATGCTTATATTAGGATCATTGATTTATGTTATTTTTCATAAGTTTTTTTTATGGGACTCTCGTAAATTTATTCTTTTAGTCACAATAAAAGTGTCTCAAAATTTTGTGTATTTTCATAATAGAACTCTCACATTTTAGTATATAAGTCGTTCTTGGAATGTTACTGCATCAGTTTTCCGAATTTGATTACGCAATAGATTTTTTTTTCCTAAATGGGTGTTCTGTTTTCATAAAGCATGTTTTTTTTTTTTTAATGAAACTAGTAAGTTTAGTAGCTTGGTTGTTTTTTATAATGTAACTAACTCAAGTATTTTTAAGTAATTCGGTTTTGTATTAGAACGGACTCATAATTTTTATTTTTATCTCGATCGTTTTCGTAATGAGACTGACTCATATTTGTGTAGGTAAGTGGATTTTTTTTAATATGGGATTGGCTCAGATATATGTTCTTAAATCGTTTTTTTTTTGGGGGGGGGTCTTAGAATTTAGTGTTGTTGTTGTTGTTATTGCTGTTGTTGTTGTATGCAAGTCGTATTTGTAACATGTATCAAAATTCTCAAGTAGTTTTCGAGACGAAAAAGCATTAGGTGTCAATCTCCTGAAGTCGTTTTGCCTAACAAAGATATAATATTCTGTATCGAAGTCGTTTTTGCGACTAATGTATCAATTTGCATGTGATGAAACCGTTCCTGTTAAGGGAATGTATAATTAGGCCCGATTTCTTAAACAGTGTAAACCTAGGATACCATATTGTTAGTTACCTAGACACACTCAAATGGATTTCATAAACGCATCTGACGCGGTTTTGTGTATGGCTAGGATCCCACATGGTGGGATCCCAGCCATACAGAGAACCGCGTCAGATGCGTTTATGATATCCATTTGTGTGTCTAGCTAACTAACAATATGGTATCCTAGGTTTGAACTGTTTAAGAAATCGGGCCTTATACATGGAAATTTTTTTTCACATATTTACGTTTCTTTTTAAAGCAACATTACTGACCATTGTTGTTTTTTTTATCTTAGTGTGATATCAGCTTACATAACTTACTGAAGACTGATAAGACTGCTATATATATTGCTACATTGGCTATCGTAATCACTATGCCTTAATAATCTATTCCGAATTTACCATTTTGAAGTGCTTAATTGCATAATTAATGATAATCATTTAAGTAGACACTTGAAAGATGATGTCTTCATACCTCAACACTAATTATAGTATTCAGTGATCGTAAGTACATATAATAACTACCTAGTTTGATAAACAATGTCATTGAATGATATGGTCAGCAATTATTCAGTTTCTCGAAGCTCAAGCTTTGAAACGGCAAAAATACCTATCCTGTGGCAACGGAGTACCTTAGTTCTTAAAAGAAAAATGTCATACCTTCTGAGGTACCCTCTGAAGATGAAGAGGTAATTATACTTGTATGCACTGAGGTATTCCGTTGTCCGTTTTCTCTTCCTAGTGGAGTGGACATACCCAGTTTACAAATCACGTGCATATAACACACACACACACACACACGTATCACATGTGTATGACATTGGAATTGTACCGAACCTTCGTAGTAAAGATACATAATAACTCATATTTGGCATTGTTGTGGTGATGATTCATTCTGTTTATCAACATTGCTCGGATAACGATGCAGTGAGTTGATAAAGGATTATAAAGCCACAATATTTATTATTCGATAAAGGTCACTGACGATATGTGACGTCTTAATGCACATTATAAGAATTTTAAGCTGCAGAGCTGTAGGCAATGCAAACAAACAAACTAACAAACAAACATTTATTTCCAATTTGTACAATGGTTATTCAACATTAATAGTAACTTATAAGTAGACATGTAATTAAACTAATAAATAAGAGGGTAATACATATAGTTAAATTAGATGTAGCTTTCATAGAAAATAATAATGCTGTAATAAAAATGTTAACAATAATGTTAATAATCAAGTAGTAAGTATGCCACTAGATACAGGATCGTTATTATCGGCATCATTTCCATATTTGTTTTCCTTACAATGAGAATAATTAGTTCTTAATGAGCAGCAACTATTTGTCCAAAAGAAAACTATATAGTTTGCCTTTGAAAGCTGTGAAGGAGGATGCATTTTTAAGATGCTCTGGAATATTATTCCAGAGTGTTGGCCCTTTGATAGTGATCATCTTTGAACCTGCTTCTGTGTTTGTTCTGTGAATAAAGAGCTCACTGCTCTGTCTTGTGTTAGTTTCCCTCATATCCCTGACTGTTTTTAAATCAAATAGCCAGCTAGGATAATGATGGTCCAAAATTTTGAATACAAAAACATAAATAGCATAGGCGACCTTGTTTTCTGCCCGCAGCCACCCAAGTTTATTGAGAGCTGGTGTGATGTGGTCATATTTTCTTATTCCTCCCAGGGCAACTCGAGCTGCAAAATTAATAAGATTCTGTATTCTATTTATCTGAGTCTTAGTGGTAGCTCCCCAAACAGTTGTGCAGTAATTAATGTGACTTAGGGCTAGAGATTCAACAACAGTTATTCCAGTGGTAGTCTCAAAATTGTCTTTTATACGTGATAAGTACATTAGTGTTCCTGTAACCTTTTTGCATACTTTATCTATGTGGGAATCAAACAACATGTGGTTATCAAAGTGATTTCCTAAGTTTTTGACTGTTTTGCTAGGTGTGATAATATTGTTGCAAAAATTAATTGTTGTGTTTTCTGGAATTTGTGCTATGTGGAACCTTGAACCAATAAATATGCACTGTGTTTTACTTTCGTTAATTAACAGCCCAGTTTCTTGGAGATAGGTTTTAATTTTTGACAGAGTGTTTTCTGCTCTTAAAGTTAGCTCTGGGAGATTATTAATATTACCACTAAGGAGTAGTTGAGTGTCATCTGCATATTGTACGACTAGACAGTCAGAAATGAAAGAAGATAGATCATTTACGTAAATGGAGAAGAGGATAGGACCAAGTACTGATCCCTGTGGAACACCAAATGATACATTTTTTGGCACAGAGATAATGTTGTTAAGACGTATAGACTGTTTACGATTAGATAGATACTCGCTAAACCAGCTTGGATCAATATTTAAGTTAGTACATTTACTTAAAAGAATTTCATGGTTTACACTGTCGAAGGCTTTTGATAAGTCCAATAATACAAGCAGAGATATTTTTTCCATATCTATGTTATTATAGATACTATTCGTAACTTTAAGCAGTGCAGTTTCCGTAGAGAGTTTCGGTCTGAAACCATGTTGGTTAATACTTTATAGTCTATTTGATTCTAAATATGGCATAAGTTGGCATGCAACAATTTTTTCTAATATTTTAGAGAAAATGGGTAGCAGGGAAATGGGACGATAATTTGTCACATCTTCTCTGTCCCCCTTTTTATGCAGAGGTATTACATGTGATATTTTCCAAGAGTCAGGAAACTTTTTAGTAACAATATAAGTTTTCATAATAGTTAGAATATAGGATGCAGTCATGGGTAGAGCATCTTTGATGAACTGAAATGGTATACCATCTGAACCATAAGAGCCAGAGTTTCTTAGGCTCTTTATGGTAAGAATTAGGGTAGCACAATCGATAGGATTTATCTTGAAGTACTCTCTTGTGTTTACATTGGAAGAATTGTCATTTAAGCAATTACTCATATTCAATGAGTTGATGTTTTCTTGAGTTTTTTCATATGTATTTTTGCCAACGTTAGCAAAATAGTTATTAAAGTTTTCTGCTTTGTCTTTCAACTCCGTAATATTTTCATAACTTTCTGAGGTACTCTTTTCATTTGGTATCATGCTTCTTATCACTTTCCATGTTGCTGCTGTATCATGTCTAGAGTCATTAAATAGTTTTTTGTAAAAGTCTTTTTTACTTACACTTATGAGAGATCTGACACGTTTCTTTTCTGTTTTATAACGTTCTCGGAAAGTCCTATCATATCTATTCATTTTTAGCTCTTTTTGTATTTGATTTCTGATTTGCATTGCCTCTTTGATGTCATTAGTTAGCCAGGGGGCTGAGGGGCGGGTTATTTTTCTTGTTACAATGGGTGCACAATTTTCTAAGCATTCAAGGAAGACTTTTGTTAGAATCTCAACCTGCAAATCGGCTTTATCTGTGTATTTAATTTTATTAAGTACATTTGTGTTGTTGATTAATGTTTCACAAAATATATCATGGGAGTAATTTTTTAGACACCGGAATGTCTTGAAGAGAGGCTTCCTTTTGGGCTTGTTTATGTTTAGCATAGCAATGTTCAGCTCGTGGTCTGCAATTGGGCAGGGAACTACGTCCCAATAGGGTATACTTTCCACTTTATTTGTTATTATCAGATCTATAAGAGTCCTAGAATTGGGGGTTATGCGAGTCGGTTTTGTCACTATTTGTGTTAACTTCACAGTGTTGATCACCCCTTTCATTTTGTTATCTGCTGAGAGCAAGTCATCATTAAAGTCACCAAGTATGTATATGGGTTTATGACGCACACAGATATTTCTGAATGTTTCTAGCAGATGATTGAATGAACTGGTAGGTGCTTTAGGATGACGGTAAACACACCCTACAATGAAAGATGGAAGTTTCTGATACTGCACAGTGATCCATAAATCTTCGAGCTCCTCAGTTTTTTCTAAACCTGTGGTTATTTCTGATGCACTAAGATAATTTCTAACATAAATACAGACCCCACCCCCTCGGCCATGGTCATTGCAAAATATTTTAAACTCTGGGATATTCACATATTTATTTTCAGTTGTAGGAGGAAGCCAAGTTTCACTTACACAGAGGATGTCTATGTTGTAGTCTTTTGTTAGCATTATTATTTCCTCAAAATGAGCAAGCAGGGACTGAGCGTTCACATGTACTAATGTTACATTCTTTCCATGTGTCATTAGGGTGGTATCCAGAGTCTTAGTTGTAGTTTCAACTGTGTGATTCTGCTGGGAATTCATCATTGTAGTGTGTTCTGGGGTTAGCCCATGGATCCTGGTGTCTGTATCTGCCGTTGGATGTGTAACGCTGGTTTGAGTACGTGCCGTGGTATGATCGGGCCTTCCCAAAGTTTGTATGCCTAGGTGAGTGTCTAGGGTTGTAAGAGCCATCACTCCAGGAGAAGTCTCTTGTGCGTGGACGGCGATAAGAGAGGTTTGTATCGTGTCTCTTTTTGTAGTCTCGCGTATAGGGGATTGTTTCATTAGCTCTTTGCTGTTTATTTTGGTATGACTGTAGTTTGGGATATTTTGTAGAATACCCAGGTTGTGTCCATTGTTTGCCCCCACGAAATGGCTGGACACTTGTGCCTGTAGGCCATTGATTCAGTTTGTAAGGCACATATTCAAATCCTTTCGATATCGTTATTGCGAAGGAAACCCAATTTGGTTTGCGAGAAAGCTCCTTAATCAAGACTTCTTCAGAAGGAATGCCTTGATTTGTCAATGTATTACGTATCTCTCTCTCAAAGGGGTTCCAGGAATGCGAATATATATTTGAGCTGTAACCCTTGCACTTGCATTATTGGGCAACTGTGGCTGTGGGGGAGAGGATTTCGATGGAATGTTTAGAATAGAGACTGCTGCTATTTTGTCTTTTCTGTTTTCTTCATTGTTTTGCAGTCTATTGCTGGGTTGGTTATTTGTGCTGGAAGGTGTAATTTGGTTGTCCTGGTTAGTGATAGTTGCTGTGTTGTTAGGAGTAGTGGAGATTGGCTCTATATCTTCTTCGCTGTTTTGCAACTCTTTACCAGGTTGGTTGTTTGTGCTGGGAAGAATCTTGTTCTGGTTAGTGCCTGTTGTTGCATTGTTAGGAGTAGTGGGGAAGGATGCTGTTGTTTCATCACTATTTTGTAACCTGTTACTAATTTGATTATTTATGCTAGATGGTGTATTCAGGTTGTCTTGTTGACTATCACTTTTATCTGGATCTACCTCTTCTTCACTACCACTGTCACATTCATCTCTCAATGCACTGCAGGAATTGTGAGTAGAGACAGAAAACCTAGTTTGCAAAACCTGAGGGTTGTTGATAGAAGGGACATCATCGTTGTTAGGTGACAGTACTGAATTGAGAGGTGGAGATGTTTCTAATAGCAGTTTCAACCTAGAATTATCTCTTTTAAGTAGAAAAATGTCAGATTCTAGCAAACCCACCTTGTGTTGTAAGGCTTTCACCTTTTCAGCATCTGCTTCCAAAATTTTCACTTTATCTGCAAGACTTTCTATCATTCGATGTAGGTTTCCTAGGTCGTGTGTTTTTTCAGACTCTATGGATTTTACAACCGAAGTTTGAGATTGAAAGAGTTTGTCAAGTTCACCATTCATTGAGATACTCAGGACAGTTGCGCTAAGAATGATTACATTTGTAATTATATCTTTTTTTACTCGTTTTTTTATGATGTGTTTACCACTGTGTTGTGGAAAGAGTTCCACTACCTTTGAAAGCAATAGTTGACTTTTTTGTACAGAGTGACTTTTTTTATTTTTTCCAATTCCTTTCTGATGTCCTCACGTGAATATACGAATATTCTGACAAGAGATGATATAAACACTTCGGGAAAATTATCAGTATTTACACACGGAAGGTCAGAAAGGTCAACATTTTCCGATGAGGACATATGTACGTGTGTTCTTTCGCTTGAGTTCATGAGACAGTTGATTCTACCGGTGGCCTACTAATTTCATTGTTATGGTCATTATGCCAACTGAGTTGGCAGTTGCATTTGTTCGCCTTTTTTTTCTTCTTCTATTTTTGGTGTTGTTGGTTATCCCGCCGGCCTTCTATTTTGACTGATATGTTCATAATCTCTGCTGAGTTGGCAATTACTTTTTATGATTGTGACACCAGAACGGGCCAAAAATAAAAAAATAATAATAAATCTGCCCTCATCGGGCCTGGGCACGAAGAAAACATAAAGAGAAACAGAGGTGGAGAGTATAGTGACTTGTCAGATGTGAAGGGATAATAAGACATGTGTAATTAAAATCCAAGAATATTCGGTGTTAATGTAGGCATAGAAAGAGAGCCGTAACTGAAGGAAGATTTAACATCGACCTGTCCTGGACAGTCTTATTGAAGTCCACAAGACTCTTCAGCTGTAGTATCGCAACGGGCGGTTGATGCCATGGTCCAACCTACTACATGTACTTATTTATATATATATATATATATATATATATATATATATATATATATATATATATATATATATATATATATATATATATATATATATATATATATATATATATATATATATATATATATATGCGTGTATATTGTTCTTTACTAAAAAACTGGAGAGGGTTGGCTGTAAGCGGTGGTAGTGAATATTGTCAGTCAATGCTTTATGACTATGTATACATGAAGGCATGTATGTACGTATTTAAGTTCGTATATATCCATACAGTCATATACGCACGGCTATGGATGTTTGTCTGTATGTACGTATATATATTAAATTTTTCTTGTATGCCTGTTAAGTTTCTTTTGTTCATGATGCTATTCGTTTCATCAGTGGCGCACCGTGTCCTTGATACAGTCATTATGGCTGCTTAGTTGACAGGGTCTTTGAGATAAGGGATGCTACTGCTGTCCCCTTTTCCCTAAGGAGCTAGTGACAAATAGCATTACATGAAGCCTTGAATCAGATAAAGAAAAAGTTATATTTCGTCTTCAGATTGTCTCTTTAAACTATGTATGATTGGCAGCATGAAAAAAATAAAAAGTTGCTTATTTAATAATAATAATAATAATAATAATAATAATAATAATAATAATAATAATAATAATAATAATAATAAT
Organism: Halocaridina rubra; assembly: GCA_037179515.1. Taxonomy (NCBI): domain Eukaryota; kingdom Metazoa; phylum Arthropoda; class Malacostraca; order Decapoda; family Atyidae; genus Halocaridina; species Halocaridina rubra. Next base: position 46,482 of record JAXCGZ010022950.1, read on the forward strand.
AATAATATATTATTATTATTATTATTATTATTATTATTATTATTATTATTATTATTATTATTATTATTATTATTATTATTATTAATATTATTATTATTATTACTATTATTATTATAATTATTATTATTATTATTATTATTATTATTATTATTATTATTATTATTATTATTATTATTATTATTATTATTATTATGCATTACCTTCCTTCGTCTGTCCTTTGATGATCCTGTGACTTATAATAATGGTTAGGTCTGGGTTGGTATTATGCTGCAACAGCAGGCTCCAGATCTTACCTGAGGGTCTGTAATAGGATGAACTACCAAGGTAATACCAACTTTCATTTTTCAACAAGATGGGTGGCATCATTCAGTAGTTGTTCAGAAGTTGGTTTAGGAGGAATACCAGTTTAAGCCCACTTGGATAGCTGGTAAGTTGTGGTATTATTGATAATGGACTGTCTTAAGGGACACTACAGGTAATACCAACTGCATCCGGGAAAACTATACTGACAATAAAGTACCAGCTCTATTTTGTTCTTTTCTTTTTTTTAGTTAAATGTAGGTATCTTTGGTGCTTGTTCAGAGATTATTCTGCAAGGAACACCATCTTCGGTCGTTTCTGCATTGCTTGTTAGTTATGAGACACTTTGGCCCGATTTCCTAAACAGTGTAAACCTTGGATACCATATTGTTAGTTAGCTGACACACACAAATGGATTTCATAAACGCATCTTACGTGGTTCTGTGTATGGCTAGGATCCCGATTTCTTAAACAGTGTAAACCTAGGATACCATATTGTTAGTTAGCTAGACACACAAATAAATTTCATAAGCGTATCTGACGCGGTTCTGTGTATGGCTAGGATCCCCCCATCGGGGGATCCTAGCCAAACACAGAACCGCGTCAGATGCGTTTATGAAATCCACTTATGTGTGTCTAGCTAACTAACAATATGGTATCCAAGGTTTACACTGTTTAAGAAATCGGGATCCTAACCATACACAGAACCACGTTAGATGCGTTTTTGAAATCCATTTGTGTGTGTCTAGCTAACTAACAATATGGTATCCTAGGTTTACACTGTTTAAGAAATCGGGCCTTTATGGGATCACTTTCACTGGATGATTTACAAATGTTGCCACCTATAGCTTTTATAATTCTCCTAGACAGTAGTTTTCAGTAGTTGGTCAGTCGATGATCCAGGTAAAACCATATAAAGCTGCATTTTTCGATGCATATGATATGTGCAATTATTGATAAAGCAGCGTGAAAGTATGCTAAGATGAACTGCCAAGAAAACTCTAGCTTTGATTCAACTAGATCGAGGGATCGTGCCTTAGATTGATTAGAGGTTGGACAATCCGATATATCTTTTAAAACATGCTTTTGCGTTGCTGAAAGTTGCGAAATTATGATAGTAAAAGATATTATTAGGATATACCACCGAGATATTCCTTATATTTCATTTTTCTCTCTAGACTAAAGCATCACTCATTATTTCTTACATGTGAGCGTGAGAAGAATACTATATCAAGTTCTCTTTTGGATTGTTGATAAATTGTGACACTTAATAACACGACTATTGTCATATGAATGGTATTGCTGAGTAATGGGACACGTTTTCTTGCTACAGTAGTCTTGAATATCATTGTTGAAGCCACTTAAATCATATATTTTATGAGCATGGCAGCTGATAATATGAGCTGATAGGCGGTATTAAAGATTATTTACGCTACTCGACTTTGGTCTGCTTTTTACCAGTTTATTTCTCATATAAAATATCTCTCTCTCTCTCTCTCTCTCTCTCTCTCTCTCTCTCTCTCTCGACTTCATGGTTAGTTCCTATCAGCCTTCATATTTGTGTCTGATACTTGGTTTGTTCATCTGTACAGTATACTCTTGCTATTGCAATGTAGGAACTTGTATAACACACAAGTGTGTATGTGTGTAGATGAAATTACACACACGTATGCATACAGTATAGTGTTGAATTTTTCTATTATTTCTTCTTGAAGATGTCGATTCGATTGAAAAGCATCCTTGGCAGTAGCTTCCGTTAAATTCTGGCTTGGGGAAAAAAAAAAAAAAAAAAAACTTTCCATGTCGAAAAACTTCACCTTTTTATTTATTAACGTCAAGAGTGTGAAAGCGTCATCTTTATTATCCTCTTCCTCTTTTTTTCTATGTCGACATCTTTTCCCATGTACACTTGGGGTCGCTGTATTTCATTAGCCCCAGGAAGACTAGGCCTAGTCTTAGTTTAAGTTCAAAGTCCTACATCTGAAGGCCCATTCGAAAACCAGCTCCTCCCCTCTAATCCTGTCTTGGGGCCATTTCTGACTGGGCTGGTTTGCTTTACAAGTGGCTGAATTTACGCCTTACATCTTCTAGCCTTTGCCATATTAGTCGACAATGATTCATCAGGTCGTGGATTCAAGGCCCTCCCCGGCCTGAGATAAGAAATCGCATTCACTAAGGGTAATGGTCACACTGCCAAAACCAAAGTCCTTCGCAAGAAGGCACCGATCTAGCATTTAATAGAAAAGGGAGTCCGTGATTTAAAACTGACCGTAGACAATAACAATTTAAATGGTAAACTGCTGGTGGAACAGACTACACTACAAGTTCAGGTAGGAGCGTATGTTAACTTACATCTTGAAGGTCTATGGAAAAAAAAAATTAAACCGCTCTTTAGAGTCTTTACAAACTTAAATACTTATATCCTTGGCCTTAAATCAGCGCTTTGTATTTGTCTTTGCGTCCCTTTTATACATACATATACCTTGGCTGTTTCCCCCTTAAATTGGGGGGTAGCCGACATCAAGAAAGGAAAGTTTGGGGAGAAGTTATCCTCCCCTCTACTCCCTTCCTTCTTGACGTCTCGCAGGAGGTTGATAAAAGGGGGGGGGATTCCTAGTCCCCCCGCCCCGTCCACTTTTAGTCGCCTTTTACGACACGCAGGGAATACGGTGAGGCTATTCTTTGCTATTGTGCCCGCCCCACATATAGTTTAAAATTAATTTTAATGAGAAATGATAAGAATTACGGGGGTTCTACAGTGTATACAGAGATATATTAAGTACTTACATTCGATGTGCCTAAAGTAAAATTATGTAGATCTCTGTATTATACTGCTCATTGTTTTTTAAGTTTCGTTGCACTGCACAATTCTTTGTCCTTAATTTCCACTTTTATCAATGTCATCCACAGCATTAAATCTGTATGACCCACTTCAGTAGCATGCAGAGAGAGAGAGAGAGAGAGAGAGAGGAGAGAGAGAGAGAGAGAGAGGAGAGCATTCAACTAGTGCTTTCTTGGAAAACTTCCAAAATTGGTGGCATACTCTCTTAATTTTTCGTACCTCGTTGGCACGAAATGGTATTTTTTTTACGTGTGTGTGTCATTATAGAACGCGTGACTTGAATATATGTCTCACTCTTTATTCATCAGCTTTCTTCTTCCTTGTTTACGCAAGCCGATTGAGGCTGGCATGATGCATATGTGTTTCCGCACCCCAAAGCTTCCTGGTTGTTTTGGTGATATGCAGTTTGTGTCTTGGATATTTGAGAAGGAAGAAGATATCTTTCATTCCTAATTTGATTTATAGGATTAAATGTCTTGTGGAGGAGAAAATCCCTGCCATGCGAGCACCCCAACCTTCTGTAATCTACAAAAAATATGGAGTCGTGGACGAAACAAAAGCCAGGATATGCCAGCAAGCTCACCATTAGATAGCAATTGCTCAGTAAATGCAACCGAATGACGTTCTGTGAACAAGGGATCCGCAAACTGACACACTTCGGTCTATTAGGCGTATGGAGAGAAGGATTTGAAAAGTAAAATAGGTTCTCTTTTACGCTGATCTAAATTACCAGAGATGAAATCCCAGACCGTCTGTTAAGGGAGTTTATATAAATATTATTTTCCCCAAGATACGTTTAGGCCGCTTTCTCACCAAAGTGGCACGTCGCACGTGGCAGCCACGTGCGACGAGCCCTTTGGTGTGAAAGCGGCCTTCCAATTATAGTAATGTCACGTAAAAGTTTTTTTGACTTTACTCTTCTTGTTGTTCTTTTGAATATAGATTTTCAATTATAAATTGAAATTAGTTGACAAAAAGACATAAGGAAATGTTTTCCAACTTAGTCTTAAACGATATTGCTTTGAAATAAAGGTTATGAAGTTAGATAATGAACTAAAATGACAAAAGAATTATTTATTTTCTTCAAATCCAGATAATTAAATGTTAATAATAAATTCATAAAAAGTATCTTTTTAATTTATTAAGTAATCTTTAATGTTCCTTTGAACAACGCTTGTCAAATTATGATTTTGGAGTGAAGCTTGTTGGCAAAATTATGTGAACAATTGCAGTTAAACCTCATATTGTGTTATACTCTTATAAGTGAATTTTTTTTTTTTTTTTAAATAAGGCTGTCAAGGACAGTTCAATTTTAAGTCTCTTCAGTTACGGTTTTTTTTTTTTTTATTCCTACATCAACACCGAATGTTCTTGTATATTCGTTACATATCTCTAATTATCCCCTCACATCTGACAAGTCACAACTCTCTCCATATATCTCTCTCTACTTTTTCTTTATGCTCAGCCTCTGTGAAGGCAGTTTTATTTACTTTTTATTTTCTTACCTGTCCTTGAGTCACACTCATAAAAAATTATTCATTTGTATAATTCAGAAAACTCACTCAGCCACGCCCTCATCACACACACACACACCACACACACACACACACACACACACACACACACATTAAACCCTGTCTCTCATGATAAACCTTTGAAAATAGGCTATTAAGTTTTAATATCAGATTTATGCCAGACAATAAAATAGTGCTCTGTAGCTCATCTCGAATAGACTAGTTACATGGACTATTATATTAAAACATTAAACTGCAAATTTATTGTAACGCCGGAATGCCATTAAGGCCTTCAAGCGAAAATTTGAGAAAATTTTAATATTTCTTTTTGAAAATATTTCATAGACATCACTTAGATCTTAGATATTTGTTTAATCTTGATAATTGGTAGATGAGAAAAAAATATCTTCCTTTTGCGCCATTATAGGCTTCATAAGAGTTCCATGCAGAGGAAAATCGTGCACTGTTTGCGGATTTTGTCAGGTTGAGCTGGCGCCAAAAATGACATAGGATTCTGGTGCCCAGTTGAAATATTTGCAAATTAGCTTTTGTGCTAAGGTAAAGATGCAAATTCTTGAATAACTTTACCATATCGACGCAGTAATACATCATGTTGCACAATAATAATATCATGAGAACTTTTGAGTCCGTGAATAAGCTGCATAGAACTGACCTTGTTTAGGATAGCATAATTGTAACACCCAATTCAGCTATGAGAGAACCAAATGAACATGAATAGCCAAGAGGAACCACAACTCATCCCCTAAATAAAACCACGCTGTATCGTAAAAAGCTTCAAGGTTGTCTCTCTCTCTTACATAAAATACTCAACTATGTGTAAGGTACCAATAAAATTCTCTGACGTAACCTGGTTTTAGTAAATGAGACCAATCTAATACCGTCTTGTTGGTTGATTTAGTTTTTATTCTTACATAAATAGGCAATGACCAAAATGCCTCTTGTAAGGGGTGGCCTAGTCAAAGCACACAAAAAAAAACATACCTTAGTTACTGCTCTTAACTCCTTGGGGATAAAGGGTTGCCTCTATTTTCCCCATCTTGCACTGGGTTATCCTCAGGGTTAGTGGGTAACGATCGCATTATTTTATTATTATCTTGGAGAAAGTCATTTGTATGTGTTTGTTGGTTTTAATATTTTGGGAATATCTTTTGATGTAAAAAGTACAGAATTGTTATGTTGTCTGTGGAGTATTTTTCATATACCTTTTCGATGTAGGAGAACTTTTTTGTTTCCATTAACTTTGGTTTTCAACTATGTAATTTGAGGTATCGTATTTATCTCTGTTAAATGTTGTTATATATTGAAAACAATTTTGTGTGTGTTTCTTTTAACAAGGTAATCTTGGGCATCTAGTTGAAAGAGTTTGTCCCAAAATTCCTGAAGAAACCAGCTACAGGCAAGAAAACTTATATTGTTTACTGACCATGCAGTTTATATTGGGACCGTTGAAAACATCACGTGTTTGGCTATCCCCAAGATTATTACTTTTTTTTTTACTTTGTGGACAACCTTAGATATTTTTAGCTCTCCCCCTCATCGGCTTCCCCTATTCTTCTCTAAATTCCTCTACTTATCCCCCTCTCCTTTAGCTCCCATCTCTGCAATTAAGCTACACCAAGGCACACACCCCATTCAAGGTCAGTCTTTACACACCCCCATTTTACCCACGCTTGGCGTACGCTCATTGGCTAAGTCCGTAACCTTCTTTTCACTCCACCAATCATGAGATTGCATCATCGGCTTTAAGATTCACCAGCAATCTGGTTTCTCGTACATTGCAAAATCTTGATAATTTTACTCACCAATAAGGGTAAACTCGTGTTTTTATACTAATTATATAAATATAATTCTTCTTCTTTGAGTTGTGTTCATCCTTGTTATTTTTGTTTGTTCTACGGCAAATTGAAGAGCTTGACACTATTTTGGCATCGCTTTTATCTCTCAATTTATCCATTTCTCTTGTGAATAGTTCTAACTTTCATATATAGATGTATAGATACCAAAGTTAGAATAACAAACGTATTTGAAGAATAGCTGTTTGTAAATAATTATTTTTATTTTTCTATGATATTACTTGTTACGCAATCGTGTTACGCAATCTCACCAACCACAACCCAATAGGGAGGATTTGGCAACACTGTAACCACGACCATACGCATGTGTTTGTGAACGAGTGTATGTGTATACGATTACTTTGTTGATGTATCGCTTTACATCCTTGCGTAGTATGAGAGGAAGAGGACGATAGTTTGAGAGAAATATTGATAGTTATTGACCCGGTGCGAAGGAAATGCCAAGTTTGCCTCACTTGGTACATTGTTTTTGATTGCTAGTGTTACGTAGTTGAATATAATACGGGTTTGCAGGTGATTTTTACGCGGAAGAACAAGTAAACGTACTTTCTTGTTGGTGAATTACTGTACTTTCTTGCCTAGTTTGGGAAGATAACGATAGTTTGAGAAAAATAGAAAATTATAGACAGTGTAAGCGATTTTTTTTATATATTAAACGCGTAACTATAATAGGGATTTCCACGTAATTTTCGTACTATAGAGCAAGTAAAAAAATATACCTTGTAGATAATCAAAAACTGTTGAGTGAAGCACGTGGTTGCAGCCGCCACCCTAACATTAGATTGTACAGTGTTTGTGCCTTACATAATACGGGTTTTCACGTCATTACATAATTAAGAGCAACTGAAAACGTTTTGTTTATAGAACTCGTTGTGTGAAACATGTGGTAATCATGTATCACCAAAGATAACTGGGGCCTATAGTGTTTATGGTTTAAACAAAATTAACAGTACAGTCTTGAAAACAAACAAACAAACATTTATTCCCATATGGCTATTCTTTTAAAGAAAAAACAACTAAAAAGGATAACTCGAAAAACTTTTTATTCAAGATGTAAATACGTTGAATTTTAGCATAATTCCAGTCAAAAGAATTTGGTAAAAATATTCTGATAAACTTTACCTTTTCTTTTTCTTTGGAATTACTTGTAGAAAAGTCTCAATGATTCGATACGAGCGTCTTTGGCACACGTTTGGGTAAGTATAAGACATTTTCTCTGTGTTTTGCACCCTGTAGTAGGTCGGCCCATGGCACCAGCCGCCCGTTGTGATACTACAACTGAAGGGTCTTTTGAGCCTTAAATAGGACTGTCCAGGACAGTTCGATGTGCAGTCTTCCTTCAGATACGGTTCTTTTTGTATGCCAACATCAACACCGAATATTCTTGGAAATTCATTACACATATGACAAGTCAAAATACTCCCCATCTCTTTCTCTTTATTCTTTCTTCGTGCCCCGGGCCGATGAGGAGTTTTTTTTTTTCCATCCTGGTGTCACAATAAAAAAAAACACTTGAAGATGTCATTAAATGCTTGTACTAAAAGATTATACACGAGATTATTATTATTATTATTATTATTATTATTATTATTATTATTATTATTATTATTATTATTATTATTATTATTATTATTATTACATCAAATTTATTGTAATGCTTTGTACATGCATCCCTCTACTGCTGTGTGGGTGTGTAGGTGTGGGTGTTTGTGTGTGTGTATGTGTGTGTGTTTGTGTGCGTGTGTTCACAATTAAACTGCGATATTTAATTATGTCTATCGATACACAGGGGTAAGCTAAGTGGGGCGCCTGCTGACATTCGAAAGTCATGGATGAAATCTTCTTTGTATTCCGCAGCCAGTGTCAAATCTCTTCATATGCTCTTCCATATTTGTTAATATGCTGTGAGACGCAACTCTCACCTTGAAAAGCAAATATGGTTAAGATGAAAAACTGACAGGATAAATTCCAACCTGTGCCTAAACTGAGGCTGGGGCAAAAGGCAGGTGCTTCCTGTGGTTCCCTAACCGAATAGTAAATTTTGTATTCAGGTTTTTTATTGTTTAATTCCTTGATGGAGGTTTGATACATGTCCATCAGGTATCTGTTTTGGAACCGCTGACGATAGAAGCTAAAGATTTAGTGATTCAGGCTACTTACATCATTGTTCGTATTGAGAATTCCACACATACAATTAGCTTTATGTAACTCTTGTTTTCTTATGCTGCCAATAGGATATCTTTTTTTAACTTCATTGTTTATTTGCTTTAGCTCTGCTTATTTTTATCTGCTTAGGTTCGCATATGTAGATAGGTTTTATATGTATATTGGCGTTTTTTTTTATTTTGGTCACTCGAAATTTTGTTTCGTGATATTAAATTTTAAGTATCTTGGTCATTGGATTTTTATGTTATTTTTTTTATATATGTATATTGGTCATGTCATTTTTTGTGATTTATTATTATTGGCACTTTGGTCATTGAAAATGGATATGCTTCTTTTATTTTCCCAGTGGCACATCGTTGTGTGCTTATATTAAATTGTTTCTTTTATCCTTGCCTAACAGATCTTGTATTTTTGTTTGTATTATATGCATGGAAAAAGATACTTATATCAGTATCTTACATATATATATATATATATATATATATATATATATATATATATATATATATATATATATATATATATATAGAAAATTTCTTATATATTTTTAATATATCACAGTATTTTACATAAGGGAAAATTAGATTTTCTTTATTTATCAATGTAATGTGAATTTTGTCTTTCTGATGGCGATAACTGTTATATATAAAAATGAAAAATTTACATATTATTTTTTACATATAGGAGGTTGTTTGACATATATATTTGCCCTTATCAAAACCTCAAAAATTCAGATTTTTTATTTGTATTATATTCATGAAAAAAAAAAAAACATTCTTATATCTAAAAGCTGTAACACCCATATAGAAGGTATCCAGCCATGGTACCTTATGTAATGTATCTGGGAAGAGAGCCAATTTTCTCTCTCTCTCTCTCTCTCTCTCTCTCTCTCTCTCTCTCTCTCTCTCTCTCTCTCTCTCTCTCTCTCTCTCTCTCTCAGGCCGCTTTCACACCAAAGTGGCACGTCTCACGTGGCATGCCACGTGGCACGCCAGTTGAAAACGAACATCCGGAAATTTATGAAACCTTTCACACAGACGTTGCTTAACATGGGACGTGCCACGCCACGTCTCTCATATTTTTTACATATAGGAGGTTGTTTTGACGGATATATTTGCCCTTATCAAAACCCCAAAAATTTAGATGTATTATTTGCATTATATCCCTGAAAAAAATTAACATTCTTATATCTAATAGCTGTAACACCCATATAGAAGATATCCAACCATGGCATCTTATGTAATGTATCTGAGAAGAGAGCCAATTCTCTCTCTCTCTCTCTCTCTCTCTCTCTCTCTCTCTCTCTCTCTCTCTCTCTCTCTCTCTCTCTCTCTCTCTCTCTCTTAGGACGTGGCATGCGACGTGCCACTTTGGCGTGAAAGTGGCCTAATTGGAATAATTTAGTTGTTAACCTTGATGGTTTGATTTCTGTGAGTATCTCACGTGAGGAGATTAGTCATGTGATAATGGCAATAGTCGCTCTAGAATCTAAATGATTATATACACACTAATCAGGAGTTCTGAACCTTCGTGTAACATCCCCCATTCGATTAATTTTCTTTGTTAATGGTAAATAAGTCACGCAACAAAATGCACAATTTTGATTCGGAGTCAAGATCTTTTGAAAGAAAGTTGCATTTGCTCAGTTCCAGAATAAGCACTTAAATGCTATTTAGGTGCTTGATCTGGGACTGAGGAAAAAGGTTAATGTTGAACGCATGAATTTATAATATTTAAGATTTGTAAGCTTGGGTAAGGTTAGGTTAGGTAACGTTAGATGAATCCAAACTTACAGAACAATAAATTTTGATCGTAGGTGCCTCATCTGGCTTTGAGGTACCTCCTACAGCCAGTACCTCAAACCCAGAAAAAAAAAATGTTTTTAGGCAGTAAATGAATAATTGTTTTTTTTCATCAAGCAATTTTGGACAAGGTGCATACGTTTATGATTATTGTCTTATATATATATATATTTTTTTATGATTGTGACGCCAGGACGGGCCAAAAAATAATAAAATAAAACATCCCACATCAGGCCTGGGCACGAAGAATACATAAAATCAAGAGAAACAGAGATGGAGAGTGTAATGACTTGTCAGCTGTGAAGGGATAATAAAAGATGTGTAATGAATATCCAAGAATATTCAGTGTAGTTATTTACGTGTATATAAATATTTGTTCTGATGATTGCATCTCTGCTTCTATTAAAAAGGACAATACATAAGCAGGATGCCTTTAGATAGACCAAGAATTTCCAATATTAGCATCAGTAATTTCATGAATTCCTCATGTATTTATTTGTTTATTGAAATGTGTACTTTTTGCTTCACTTAATTTGCTTATTTATTTTTGTTTATTTACTGAATCTATTGTTTTGTTTATTTGCTGAATCTATTGTTTTGTTTATCCTTATATAATAAAGTCGAGACAATGTTGATTTAGTTAGTTCAGCTTATTTAACATCTTCCTGAGATGCGTCCTCCTGAGGAATGGCAAAACTACCTTCTCTGTGTTCCCCTGCGTGTCATAAAAGTCGACTAAATGGGGGCAAAAATAGGGGACTGGGAGTTCCTTTCTTTGTATTATCCTACAAGAAAGTTTTATAATTTTTTTTTACTTAGCCATCCATTATATAATGGGAATTGTGTCTTTTGTTATAAAGATATACCTATCATCTTTCTCCCATCCATCCACAAAGTTCCGAGTTCAGGTCCCCAAATTCATTTGTATAGGATATCTTCGCCAGAATCACTTGGTCCCCTCGTGGATTCCTGTCGACTCAGCAGGCTTATTGAGTGCTTCAATAGATAAGAGGAGTCAGTGTTGAAACAATGCTAGAGCTCTGTTCGCTCAGTGTAAAAATGTCTGCCTCACAATATGTGTAAATAATGATGATGATAATAATAATAATAATAATAATAATGATAATAATAATAATAATAATAATAATAATAATAATAATATTGATAATAACTGCGTCTCTCTCGCCTATTCCTTTACACCTGGTTCTCCAGTCCATAGTCCACACCTGGACTGACTTGCTAGAACTGCACCTTCCATTAACAAACAACCGCGCCCTCCTGAGCTTAACGAGCACCTGTTGGTTACCAGAGACGGCAGGTAGAGCACCGAGACCGGTATCCCCCCCCCCTCTTTCTTTATGCTTGCTTGATTGCAATACGTGTTTGTTGCATTTAATATTATTGTTCTGAAGCTCATGATTCTCTCTCTCTCTCTCTCTCTCTCTCTCTCTCTCTCTCTCTCTCTCTCTTCTCTCTCTCCTCACTCTCACTCTCTCTCTCTCTATCTATCTATCTATCTACCTACCTATCTATCTCGCATTTTCATTGTCTTCGGAGTTACGTAATTATTATAAAAAAAATTAGAATTAAACTCTGTTGATACCTGAAGCCAAAAGTGTCTTTATATTAAATCATCAAAATTTATTTAGATATGAAATAAATTTTAATATTGGTTTAGAAAGGAATAAATTACTTCGAAGGATGAAACCAGACTCTCGGAAAGCGAAATATTTATCTACCTAGATTGAACCTAACAACGTCATGGTTGTGGAAAGGACAGCAGTGGCGTCTATTATTTCATAAACATTGTCAATTGATCAGACATAATGAGTACGCCAATGGTAATGGCAGGTTGTTGAGGATTTATATGCGTTATTAGTATAAGTGCGAGATTAGATATGCGCATACTGGCTCCGTAGTTCTTAGATCTTTCTGGGTTGTTAACTTATAGGGTTAAATTTCCGGCTTAGACATATCTGGAGAGAGAGAGAGAGAGAGAGAGAGAGAGAGAGAGAGAGAGAGAGAGAGAGAGAGGCGCATTTTATCCCATGTGACATGCCTACAAACCACACACACTGAATAAACCAATCATTTGCCATGCTTCCACCCACCCTCTTTCTCTGCCAATCAGCTTCTTTGTTTACGTCTCTCTAGTGGCGCCATTTCCTACCTGAAAAAAAGGGAGAAGACCGTTAAACCTTTTTGTTGCCTTTAACATGTCTTCTGTCTTCTTTTCATTCGGGCTACGGCGTACTTTTTCACAGAACAGAAAATGAGCTGAAAAAAAACAAAGAAAAACCGACTATTTTTCGTTTTAGAAGAGAAAATTTTTATTCCTCTGTTATGGTAACATTTGTTGATATTGTTTTATTTGGCAACTAAGCCAAAGAACGTCGCCTTGCCTTGATGATAAAGTTAGCTATAAAACAATTTCATCGTACACTTATCTTGTTTTGAGAGAGCTTCGTATGCAGAATGCTGGAGGAGTAATAATCCGGTAATTACCGGTTTGTTAGGCTTAAAGCACAAGGTTCTCCTTAAGGACTAGGAAATTTCCGTTCTGGTAGGCCTACAAGGAATTGGCTCTTTCCCATGAGGTTCTCTCTCTCTCTCTCTCTCTCTCTCTCTCTCTCTCTCTCTCTCTCTCTCTTTCTCTCTCTCTCTCTCTCTTATAACTGTTCTTCTCGTAGTCTGAGCTCAAGATGCTGTTCCATCATACAACCCTCACTTATAAAGGGTTTCTATGTAGATTTTTCTTTTACATAATAAACAAATGATCCTTATTTAGGTGAAAATAAAGAACAGTAACTATTTGGAATCCAAGAATTAAGTCAGGGGAAAATCTCAGCAATTCACACTATAATTCCCAAACTAAACTTTTATTTTATAACGTCTGCATATTAAATATTATGTTGTCATAATAATTATAATTATAATTATAATTACAAATATTACTCTTAATTAATAATCGCAGAGTGCTCTTCTCCCATCAGTCAATTATTACTTTATCTATAATATATATTACTCTTATTTAATCATTGCAGAGTGCTCTTCTGCCATCAATCGATTGTTACCATATTCTATTCTTAATTGCTTGCTATGATATTTAAATTTAATTGAAAATTCTATTAATATTTGATTTATACATAACCAAATATAGTTTGTAATGTTTAACAACTGCAATATCACTAGGAGTGCCCATGTGCACATGTCCCCATGTACAGTTCTTTGATTAATTTAAAAAAAAAAACTGTATCTCTTAACCAGCTCTGACGACAAAGTCCCGATTTCTTAAACAGTGTAAACCTAGGCTACCATATTGTTAGTTAGCTAGACACACACACAAATGGATTTCATAAACGCATCTGACGCGGTTCTGTGCATGGCTAGGATTCCCGCACGGGATCCTAGCCATACACAGAACCGCGTCAGATGCGTTCATGAAATCCATTTGTGTGTGTCTAGCTACCTAACAATATGGTATCCTAGGTTTACACTGTTTAAGAAATCGGGCCAAAGTGCCCTACAAAGCACCTGGGGGGGGGGAGGTTAAACTAAGTGACGTTAAAATGTGCATCAATTGCTGGCCTGTTTTTTTTTTTTTTTTCAGCTTTTACGGTCAATTCTCGTAATTACTGGTAAAAGGTTAAGCATTTGCGTGATTAGATAACTTGTCGAATAAGGTCAGAAGATAAGAAACGAACTCATCTGTGTTCTTTTATATTATTATTATTATTATTATTATTATTATTATTATTATTATTATTATTATTATTATTATTATTATTATTAATATTGTGTATAATTCCACTGTAAAATATATTTGTTGAAATATATTTTTTTTCCCTTTCAGACACTGAACTAGTATATATCAGTATTTAAACATATATATATAACACGAAAGCCTATATTTTTAAAAATTTTCCAGAGTTACTGTAAAATTAAACTTGCGGCAATTCTCATTACGTTAAGGATCTCGAGGAGGTAATCCATCTTTCAGTGGAGTGGAATACCTTCAGCAAATATTGAAAGCCACCACCAGATGTTCAACGCTAGAACACGTCTCTCTCTCTCTTATGAAGAATAACCAATGTATCTTTTGGAAATAAACTTTTTGAATTTGATTTTTTCTCTCTCTCTCTCTCTCTCTCTCTCTCTCTCTCTCTCTCTCTCTCTCTCTCTCTCTCTCTCTCTCTCTCTCTCTCTCTCTCTAATGTAATTACCTAATTGTGCTTACGGGATAGAGTCATAGGCTCGTAACTCCCTGTGTGTGTGTGTGGGGGGGGGGGCTTTTTGTAAGCATCAGAACGATTTTACAAGTCAGTCAAGGAATAAAATGTCATTTTCAATAACAAGTCAGTTATAGTATTTTTGCATTTCTGTCTGAAAATATATTTCAAGGGTAGCAATAATTCATAGGATTAGTTTTTCTTCGGTGTTATTCTAAGCAAACTGATACTCTTTATTGTACTAAATATAGGCCTAATTAGCAAATACCATGTATGATTGATAATACACATTTCGTTTAGCTAGGAATGTCAGGTATTATTATTATTATTATTATTATTATTATTATTATTATTATTATTATTATTGTTATTGTTGTTGTTGTTGTTGTTGTCGTTAATAGTAATAGTATTTATGTTGTTGTTGTTGCTGTTGTATTTGGTGTTCTTGTATACTAGAGTTCAAGAATAATTCATTAGCTTCAACAAGTAGTTAAATGAGCAAATATTGTTTTTAGGTGTGTGTATGTGTGCGTGTGTGTGTGTTTTATCTCTGTTAACTTATATAATATTACTACCGCATACTGCATTTATGTAATGAAGAGCTGTGTATATCGTCAGGCTGGGGTATGCGTACCAATTATGTAAGTCTGAGACAGATTCAGGGACGGCTCGTCTTCGTGACATTTTACCAGAGCAAATGAGGTTTTTATATTGTTGTATCAAAGGCACTCTACAAATACAATAAGGCTGGTTTTCCATAGCAGAATTTGAACATGTTGCTTTTATTATTATTATTATTATTATTATTATTATTATTATTATTATTATTATTATTATTATTATTATTATTATTATTATTATTATTATAAATAGTTGACTTCCTTTTGTCGGGAGCCTGAGACTTGTAGAGTAGGAGTCCACAGCTTGTTATTTTTAATATTTGTTTGCAAACTTTCTCATAACATAAGAATATTCAGTCATGCCGTTAGTTAACTGTATTCTTCAATCGATATAAGGTTTTGTCATCTATCACTTCACACCATCACTTGGATAGGTGTGTGTGTGTGTGTGTGTGTGTGTGTGTGTGTGTGTGTGTGTGTGTGTGTGTGTGTGTGTGTGTGTGTGTGTGTGTGTGTGTGTGTGTGTGTGTGTGTGTGTGTGTGTGTGTGTGAATAAATAGTAGTCATATGAGATGAATATATAATTTTGGTGTTTTTGTTTGTATATTTTATATTTCGTTTAAATCGTACTGTAATTGTCCAAAAGTACTCAGTATTTTATTTAAGTAAGGCTTTTAACCTCTCCTAACACAAGTTAAATTTATATGCAGAATGGACTCACTCAATAGTATTAACCGATGCAATCATTCTGAATGAATTTAACTGGAGAATAAAAAAATATATATATATATATGATAAAACTCATTTGATGTATTCTACCAACACTATTTATTATGTTTTTGGTGCACTCTTCTTGTCCTTTTTGCTTTTCTTTAAATCAAACTCCAATATTTTTCTTCGACTAACTCATCTACTTTTTGTATGTGAGCTTGTCTGTCTATATTCTTGGACTATAATCAACCTTGTAAGGTGGGGTGTCTGATTCAAAGCAAAACTTCTATGTACCTTTGCTTCACTCGATGCTAATGCATCCTATCATTCTTCTTAAGAACCTTCTACCTACCACCTCATTTCTACTGTCACTCGCTTTCGCTACCACGCCTATTCAGAGACCAATGGACTTGGGTGCTGGTTCTGAATTTGTTAACAGCACCCCCCCCCCGCATGTCTTGACTCTTAACTGAGAGAATTAACGAAGGGAGGGGATTCATAGTCCCCTTGCACCGCCCCATTATGTCGACTTTTATGACGTGCAAGGGAACATGACGGACTTCAAGTCCTCTCACCCCTGGTTAAGGAAGAAGAAAATGCGTTTCATCGTGACCCAATTCTCTTGTCTATGAATTATGACTGATCATGACACTTTTATCTATTTAGCCTCTTTGAAGGCATAACACATATTCAAGCACGTCACTTTCGTCCTTGATACATACTAGACACGAACAGTTACAAACTCTTTAGAATAATAGTGTTGTTTATAAGAGATGAATGGTATGCCAAGGTCGTCCCGAGTGCGGGAGAAGATTATCTCTCTTCCCGCGGCCTTCCACCTCTCCTTCCCCCACCCTCGCCTATCGTAAAGTTAGATGCAGCTGTAGTAGTCTTTCTGTAGGCCTACTCTAATAATAATAATAATAATAATAATAATAATAATAATAATAATAATAATAATAATAATATATGTGTATGTGCTTAAAAGAGCACGCTGAGATTTTTTTCCCAGCACTGACCTCGTACTTAAGATGATGTACTCACTTAGAGTGATGAGTGGATGCGATTTCCTACATTAGAGATATTACGTGCTTTTTCACTTTGTCCCTTTGGTGTATAATAATAATAATAATAATAATTATTATTATTTTATTATTATTATTATTATTATAATTATAAATATAATAATAATAATAATAATAATAATTAAATATAGGGGAGAATAACTTCTCCCAACCTGTTTCCTTTCTTGATGTCGGCTACCCCCCAATTAAGGGGGAAACAGCCAAGGTATATGTATGTATGTATAAATATAATAATAATAATAATAATAATAATAATAATAATAATATAATAATAATAATAATAATAATAATAATAAATATGGATATACATGGGGAAAAACTCGTGTTACAACAAAAAAAGTCTTCATCTGATTTATACACTATTGTAAATTTAATTTTGATATCAAATAATTTGCGTTAATATTATTGAAACCACCACCCAGAAATACTGCGTCGTAATGAAACTTGTAACTGCGCCAGACTCCCCTCTCTCCTCTCTCTCTCTCTCTCCTCTCTCTCTCTCTCTCTCTCTCTCTCTCTCTCTCTCTCTCTCTCTCTCTCTCGATTAAGTAACTTTATAAACTTAAACAATCGGTTCTATTCAAGGACACTATAGAAGTGCTTGTCTGCTTGTGTCTCCCACAAGGTTTATATTCCGATGAGTTTTCTTTGTATTTTCGACTTGCAGCTCAATTTATCTGGGATTCTTAACGTTGGGTACACGCACTCCTGGGTGGTGCTACGAGAGTGATTTGTGTCCTTTTAGTAGATGAGAGGAAAAAAAATCACAATTTTGTCTAGGAAAAAGTAATAGAAAAGAACGTCCAATTGTATTTAAATACTGTAAGCAAACAATGAAATTAAAATACATTTTAAACATGTATTAACTTTCCAACACATGACTTCTACATACTGACAATATGTTTCATAAGTGAGGGCATGATCCATAAAGTTAAGTTAGTTTAAGATAGGTGAAGTGTCATGATTTTTTCAGTGACTTTTTCCAGTGACTTTTTCTGACATCTTTTACCTGGATTTACTCAGGAAAAAGAAGTCAGAATAAGTCACTGAAAAAGTGACGACACATATTACCTATCTTAGCCTAATCTGGCCTTTTTTTCTAATGCTTTCGTATGTAAAGTATGACAAGAATATAGAATTCCTGATTACTTATAAGAATCTGAATTCCAGATCAAAACTTAGCACGAGGGTCTGCTCCTCTCTATTTTCTCTCTTACTTTATTTAATTTTCGTGCTTTTCCCTCCAATTCCCTTATATCCTTAATCCCCTCCCTTTTTTTCCCCTCCTATCCTATCCCATCCTAAAAAAAAAAAAAAAAAAATCCTCCTAGTCAAATATGATATCACTCTTGTAGCGGATTGCGAACATTATCACATTCCCTAGGGGTGCGGGGCATGGAAAAGATTGGGAACACTTGCGAAGCACATATTGTCCGTGTGAGTGTGTTTAAGAGTGTATCACTCACCATTTGACATTGGTCTTGTGTTTTGGTTTTTCTACATGAGGAGAGAGAGAAAAAAAAACTTGGCCTTGTCATTCCATTGAGATACATCCAATGTTATACTTTTCACATGTAAGGAAATGTAAAGAAGAAGAAGAAGGGGAGAGGGAGTAAGAGAAGAAGTGGAGTAGGAGGAAAAGAAGAGGAAAAAGAAAAGGGAATAGAAGAAAATGAAGAAGAAGAGCATTGCAAGGAGAAGAATAGGAATTAGTATTTCTGGCGTTGCTTGAAGTAAAAAAAAAATGACTTGCTATCCCGTTGCTCGTTAAGAGTGTAATGCCCATTCATGCTACTCTTGGAATGCCTGCGCGTCGCTCTGTAATGTCATTAGAAGAAGCAAGTATAAGAGATGGACTGTCAGACTTATCTTCATCTTTGAATCATTTGAAGACAAGAATGAGTTAAAAGTAATATGATAGATATTTATTATTATTATTATTATTATTATTATTATTATTATTATTATTATTATTATTATTATTATTATTATTATTACTATTATTATTATTATTATTATTATTATTATATTATTATTATTATTATTATTATTATTATAAGAAAAATATAGTCAAGCAACGTTCAAGAGAGCCAGAATGAAATGGCTGAAACATTAAACTATCAACATGTTCTATTTAGACCTCAAACTGTAGACATAATAATTCCAGTAATAAATACAGTAAAAAAAAAATTGGAATAGAAATTCATGTGGAGCAGATGGAATGTCTACTAAATTCTTGCAAGATTCATTACCTATACTAGTCTCTTTCATAACTGTGATTATCAACACCTCCATTGTCACAGGGGTATTCCCTGAAGAATGGCAATATGGAATTCTTTGCCCAGTATTTAAATAGGGAGACAACGAGGATCCAAGTAACTACAGACCCATTTTCATTCTCCCAATTTTATGAAAAGTTTTAGAGCAAATTATTGCAAACCAGTTCTATGAATACTTGTCAAGAAAGCATCTATTTTCGAAAATCCAGCACGGCTTCAGAAAGGGTCTATCTACACAAAGTGCCTTAACACAAGTTACTGACACATTATACAAAAACAGATAAGAATGAGATACTATGTGACCTCTCTAAACCCTTCGACAATCTCTCACCCGATTCTCTCAAAAAACAAACAAAAACAAAACAAAAACATTTATTTCCATTTTGTACAATGGTTATTCAACATTAATAGTATCTTATAAGTAGACATGTAATTAAACTAACAAATAAGAGGGTTAGACATATAGTTAAATTAAATGTAGCTTTCATAGAAAATAATAATGTTGTAATAAAAATGTTACAATAATGTTAATAATAAAGTAGTAAGTATGCCACTAGTTACAGGATCGTTATTATCGGCATCATTTCCATATTTGTTTCCTTACAATGAGAATAATTAGTTCTTAATGAGCAGCAACTATTTGTCCAAAAGAAAACTATATAGTTTGCCTTTGAAAGCTGTGAAAGAGGATGCATTTTTAAGATGCTCTGGAATATTATTCCAGAGTGTTGGCCCTTTGATAGTGATCATCTTTGAACCTGCTTCTGTGTTTGTTCTGTGAATAAAGAGCTCACTGCTCTGTCTTGTGTTGGTTCCCCTTATATCCCTGACTGTTTTTAAATCAAATAGCCAGCTAGGATAATGATGGTCCAAAATTTTGAATACAAAAACATAATTAGTATAAGCGACCTTATTTTCTGCCCGCAGCCACCCAAGTTTATTGAGAGCTGGTGTGATGTGGTCATATTTTCTTATTCCTCCCAGGGCAACTCGAGCTGCAAAATTAATAAGCTTCTGTATTCTGTTTATCTGAGTCTTAGTGGTAGCTCCCCAAACAGTTGTGCAGTAATTAATGTGACTTAGGGCTAGAGATTCAACAACAGTTATTCCAGTGGTAGTCTCAAAATTTTCTTTTATACGTGATAAGTACATTAATGTTCCTGTAACCTTTTTGCATACTTTATCTATGTGGGAATCAAACAACATGTGGTTATCAAAGTGAATTCCTAGGTTTTTGACTGTTTTGCTAGGTGTGATAATATTGTCGCAAAAATTTATTGTTGTGTTTTCTGGAATTTGTGCTATGTGGAACCTTGAACCAATAAATATGCACTGTGTTTTACTTTCGTTAATTAACAGCCCAATTTCTTGGAAATAGGTTTTAATTTTTGACAGAGTGTTTTCTGCTCTTAAAGTTAGCTCTGGGAGATTATTAATATCACCACTAAGGAGTAGTTGAGTGTCATCTGCATATTGTACGACTAGACAGTCAGAAATGAAAGAAGATAGATCATTTACGTAAATGGAGAAGAGGATAGGACCAAGTACTGATCCCTGTGGAACACCAAATGATACATTTTTTGGCACAGAGATAATGTTGTTAAGACGTATGGACTGTTTACGATTAGATAGATACTCGCTAAACCAGCTTGGATCAATATTTAAGTTAATACATTTACTTAAAAGGATTTCATGGTTTACACTGTCGAAGGCTTTTGATAAGTCTAATAATACGAGAAGAGATATTTTTTTCATATCTATATTATTATATATACTATTCGTAACTTTAAGCAGTGCAGTTTCCGTCGAAAGTTTCGGTCTGAAACCATGCTGGTTAATACTTATTATTCTATTTTATTCTAAATATGTCATAAGTTGGCATGCAACAATTTTTTCTAATATTTTAGAGAAAATGGGTAGGAGGGAAATGGGACGATAGATTGTCACATCTCTGTCCCCCTTTTTATGCAGAGGTATTACATGTGCTATTTTCCAAGAGTCAGGAAACTTTTTAGTAACAATGGAAGTGTTCATAATAGTTAGAATATAGGATGCAATCACGGGTAGAGCATCTTTGATGAACTGAAATGGTATACCATCTGAACCATAAGAGCCAGAGTTTCTTAGGCTCTTTATGGTAAGAATTAGGGTAGCACAATCGATAGGAATAATCTTGAAGTACTCTCTTGTGTTTTCATTGGAAGAATTGTCATTTAAGCAATTACTCATATTCACTGAGTTGATGTTTTCTTGAGTTTTTTCATATGTATTTTTGCCAACGTTAGCAAAATAGTTATTAAAGTTTTCTGCTTTGTCTTTCAACTCCGTAATATTTTCATAACTTTCTGAGGTACTCTTTTCATTTGGTATCATGCTTCTTATCACTTTCCATGTTGCTGCTGTATCATGTCTAGAGTCATTAAATTGTTTTTTTTTGTAAAATGAAAGGCTTACATATAGACAACATCTGGTTCAACAGTTATCTAACTAATCGCATGCAGTCAGTAAATAAAAAAAAAAAAGCCACGTATCATCAAACCTATCTGTTGAATTTGGTGTCCCTTAGGGTTCAGAACTCGGTCCCATTCTTTTTAATATACTTATAAATTATTTAAAAACTGTTTCTCAGAACGCCATGCTTGTCCAATTTGCAGATGATGCCCAGTTTCTTCTCTTCAAAGATCTTGACCTCCAATCTGAGAAATGGCATCCATAGTTGAAAGAAGTAATACAATAATTACAAAAAAATGGGCTCAGTGTAAATTCAAGAAAAACTCAGTTCAAATTCATTGGATCAAGAGTTTATCTAGATGGAATATCCAAAGACCTAGAAATTAAAGTAGAGCCTCCTCATGTTACACCACTTCCTACAGTTAGGAATTTGGAAATATATTCTTCGTGCCCAGGCCCGATGAGGGCTGTTTTATTTTATATACATTTTTTTTTGGCCCGTCCTGATGTCACAATCATAAAAAAAAAATTTGACAACCATTTATCATTTGAATCTCATGTCGAATATATATGTACTAAAGCAAACGGTATTATGCTCTTTATCTTAAAAAAAAAAAAAAAAAAAAGGCAGCCACTGCTGGAAAATAATGGTGGAGGCTTTAATTCGTAGCTGTATATCCTATTGTTCCGTGATATGGAGTGGCTGTAATAAAAGTATATTAAAGCAAGGTCCAAAAGATTGTTTGCTGCTAAAATCGGTGTTGGTCATGGCAAAGAGTTTGGCCGGGAAACACCATATATAAGGGAGCTAATATGGCTTAAAGTAGAAGACTAAATCAAATTCGACTGGGTAATGTTCATGTATAAGTTAATACAAGCGGTCATACGTGAATGGGTTCGGCACCCTTAATACCGTTAGCAGTTCAGTGGAAAGAATCAACAGACAATCACAAAATCTCGTGATTCCAAGTACAAGAACAAAAATAGCAGACAAAGCCAATGTCTGTCAAAGGTACCAAATTATGGAACACTCTGCCAGAGGACATAAATGAAACAGAAAAAATACAGAAAATAAAACAGAAACGAGAACATTTACACAATAGCCGAAAATATCAATGTATTAACCTGTATACTCTAATGCTGAAATGAAATTACCCTCAGGTGTTGTGATATTAATTCATGATGTTTCTTGTATTGTTTGTTTATATATATATATATATATATATATATATATATATATATATATATATATATATATATATATATATATATATATATATATATATATATATATATAATGTATACCTACCACATATTTTGTGGAACTAGAAGAATTTTTTTTTAATTAAGATGATGATGATGATGATGATGAAGATTATTATTATTATTATTATTATTATTATTATTATTATTATTAGTAGTAGTAGTAGTAGTAGTAGTTACAGTTCTATATTTTATTTAGCAATAGAAGAATGTCGTTGCTGTTGGTGGTTGAGAGATTACCTAACATTATTATTATTATTATTATTATTATTATTATTATTATTATTATTATTATTATTATTAATATTATTATTATTATTATTATTATTATTTCTTAAAACTTGTTGGGTAATTTTTAATCATATGCTGGTACTAATAAAAACCCTTTTTAGGGAGTACTGAAGGAATATTAAAGTAATAAAATAAAATTATGAACTTTAACTAACCTCTGGGTGAGAGGGCCAATTAAAGTTGATGCCGTTCCCAATCCCGGATCCGTGGAGCTTTGTGTCAGGAAAGGCATCTGGCCATGAAAATGTGAGCTAAAACCAATCGATAGCGTTCATGAGGGTAATGAAAACAGTGACTCTTGAGAACATTTGAAAATATTAGAATTAACATAAGATTTTTTTTTATAAGTGTTTAACCCCTTTCAACTCAACAGACTGAGTGAGCACTTCATTAGCTGTTTGAGGTCAATACAGCCACAGTATCTTAACAAGTACACCCTTCGAGAAGGGTACATATCCTTGTCATGTTAATACAGTTTTGGTATGAAATATCATTACATCAGAAGATGTATCGTAATTATAAAGTCAGTCTTAAATACGTTTTTTTTTCTAGACCAGATAGTCATATGTCGGGATAGGGCTTCGATAAGGGTAGAATAGCCGTCCCACAGCTCTGACGTTATAAAATCCTTCATAACAAGTTTTACCCTGAACTTAAAGACATGGACCTATGTTATGGATTCTGTCAGACTTGCTCCCTTGTTAAAAGAATGTTACTATATATTAGTATTTTCTGAAGAGTAAAAAGCCAAACTTAATTCAGGTTTCAGACACTGGCTGCTACAATGTCGAACTTGAGCTTCGATAAGGGTAAAAATATCAGTCCCGCAGCTCTAAAGGTACAAAAATCTTCATACCTCCTAAACTTTATCGTAAGATTAAAAACAGAGACTTTTTCTGGATTCTAAAGACGCATATATAAGTCAGGTCTCTCTTAGACTGGTTAGTAATGTGTCAATATTTAACTTTAAAAGAAAATGACTGCATCTGAAGTTTTACCCTAAGATGAAAGACGCGTCTAAGTCAGGTTTTTCGCTCATTCTTCGTTCTGCAACTCTTAACAACAAAAATGGTCTACTATCCATTTTACACGAACATTTATAAAAGACGCAGACCTAAGTCAGGGCTTTTCTAGACTGGATATCGATGTGTCTATCACTGAAGTCTTGGCATCTGTAGTACGACCTCTCTCCCCCACCGAGGACTGGCGACTGTAGTTCCTGTTCCTATTGGCGCCACAGGAAGGTCAAAAAACACTAAAGGACGGGCCCCTCAAGAGCCTTGTCTTAGTTGATAATTAATTTACTCTCTCTCTCTCTCTCTCTCTCTCTCTCTCTCTCTCTCTCTCTCTCTCTCTCTCTCTCTCTCTCTCTCTCTCTCTCTCTCTCCTGAAGGAAACGGTAAAATAAGGAAGTAAAGAGGCGGAAAGGAGTCTTGAGGATGCATGGTAGTAAGGATAGGTTGATTAGAGAGTTTTAAAGAAATTATAATAATAATAATAATAATAATAATAATAATAATAATAATAATAATAATAATAATGTGTAGAAAGCCACCATATCGTAAGATAACGTGAGGGTTCCCCATTTTTCTCATCAGTGGAGTGGGTTGGAGTCAAGCAGAGAATATGGCCTTATAAATAAACTGAGTCAAAGTCAACACTCATCTCCAAGAGGCTAGTGAAAAACAGTGATCCATCCATTTGTTGTTGAAAATATTAACTTTCGAAAGTCAAAGCGTATGTTTAACCTTCAAAAATATTATATACTAAATTTGGTTGGTGTATTTTGGTGTTTCTTATTGATATTATAAATTTGCCACAATTATATATACCAAGAATGATTGTTATAACTCTTTGTCGCAAAGAAGCAAATAAGAAACTATATTTTTGCCGCAAACAAGTATAAAAATGTTAAAATTCGGATGTAAACATTCTGTTTATACTGTGTATGCCACAAATAGACATTAAGAATATGTTATAATTTTGCCTCACACAGATACATAGGATTATGGTGTATTCTAGCCACACATCCAAAATTGTTAAAATCCAATTATAAGCATTTTAGATACAATGTGTCTTGCCCAAAATAGACATTAAGAATACATTGTAATCTTGCCTCACACAAACACAGGAATATGCTCCATTCTAGCCACAAGCAGCCTAATTTTGCCACAGACACACACAGACAAGTTAGCTGCCTCAAGTAGTAAACTAAAATATCAATAGACTGAATATTTGTCTGCATAGATTTGTCGTGTTTTCCTTTCCTGTTCAAGAAAGCGTCAAGGAACTGACGCTTTAAGCTGTCACAAAGCAAACATATTTTATGGATATGTAATATTCCGGATGTAAACATGGCTCTCACAGCGTATGCCCTTGCTTGGATTCATATTTGACTTTATGCATATGATAATCTTCGCCTTGACTGGAACTGGCAATAATGAACAAACCCATAAAGCGTCTCGTGTGAATACAACAATACAGCTGTTTTTCGGTTAGCAAACTTACTAGTGTCTGTAAGCGTAAAAACTATAAAAATACTGGTAAATAAACACGCACCTTGCACGGCTAGTTTTTGTTGATACAAGCAGTAAAAGAAGCGATGATAGTTATGAAGAATTGTTATTAGTGTCTGTAGGTGCAAAAGTTTTTGAAGTTATGATAAAAACGTCTCTAGTTTGGTATGATCAGAAAGTAATAGAGTTAGTCGTAAGACCAATCATAGTGTGTATTTGTATACGTAATTTATTGATAAGCAACATACCTGTAACATGTATCGTTACCAAAATTACGATGAAGAGGATTTTCGGGAAGATGCTATACCTATAGGCATAGACTACTAGCGAAATTTTATTAACAACATTACTAGTTCTTATTTGCTTTCAGCAATAACAGTTTTTCACAATGAAACTGTTGTGTATGTATACAGATATTGATGTTGAACATTTCCATAAAATATATTGTGCCACAGCACCAATAAAAATTATATTTTGGAAAAAACATTACCACTGTCTTTAAGCGTAAACAAGTACCATAATTTACGTAACACACAACTAGTTTTTGTTTACATAAACAGAATTAGAGATAATCGTTAAAAATAGGCACTGTTCTCGTAATGAGAATTGGCGGACGGATATTTTTATCCTTATGAGAGTAGGACCCATGAATCCGGATAACTCTTCTGCCAATGATCTCTCTTTTGTAATGGCTCACTCACTTAAGCCAAAGTCAAAGTCAAAAACTTTATTCCATAAAAAATGGCTATTAAGCGTAGTGAGCTGACAGAGGTTAGTGGCATATCTCTTGGATTTTTAATAAATATATATGTATTGCCAAGGATCAAAACACTAGCAGTAGTTTGAAGCTGAGAGAGAGAGAGAGAGAGAGAGAGAGAGAGAGAGAGAGAGAGAGAGAGAGAGAGAGAGAGAGAGAGAGAGAGAGAGAGAGAGAGAGAGAGAGAGCGAAGATATTAAAAAGGGAAAGAAAATAAAACTGGGGTAGTAATTATTTCAGGTTGAGCTTAAAAAAATGCTTGAGCTAAAACTATCCAGCTAATAGACTTGCAAATA
Organism: Halocaridina rubra; assembly: GCA_037179515.1. Classification (NCBI taxonomy): domain Eukaryota; kingdom Metazoa; phylum Arthropoda; class Malacostraca; order Decapoda; family Atyidae; genus Halocaridina; species Halocaridina rubra. The sequence goes on from JAXCGZ010022950.1 coordinate 73,478, forward strand.
ATAGCAGACGATAAATCCGATAAAAGCTAACACGAGTCATGGTTGGGTACACTTAAAAACTCGCATATTCAGAGAAGGTCATGTCAGCATGATGCAAGAGAAGGGTTCACAGGGAATAAGATTCCTGTAAGAGGAAGAGGACACTTCCTACTTTAAGAATGGATCCAGGTGAGGGCAATTTTTTTTTTAGTTCATACTTTTCTCAAGCAATGACTTGAGCTAATGCCCTGTTTGCTTTTTAGATCTTTGATATAACAATGCACCGATTTGTGTCACAATTAGTCTCCCTTTGAATGGGGGTGAACACAGACATGTTATTATTATTATTATTATTATTATTATTATTATTATTATTATTATTATTATTATTATTATTATTATTATTATTATTATTATTATTATTATTTTTATTATTATTATTATTATTATTATTATTATTGTTATTATTATTATTATTATTATTATTATTATTATTATTATTATTATTATTATAATAATAATAATAATAATAATAATAATAATAATAATATTAATAATAATGATAATTTATCATTATTATTATTATTATTATTATTATTATTATTATTATTATCATTATTATTATTATTATTATCATTATTATTATTATTATTATTATTATTATTATTATTATTATTATTATTGTTATTATAATAATAATGATAATAATAATAATAATAATAATAATAATAATAATAATAATAATAATAATAATAGTAATAATAATAATAATTATAAATTGTTATTATTATTATTATTATTATTATTATTATTATTATTATTATTATTATTATTATTATTATTATTCTATTTTCATATTTTTTTCCTTTACTATTATTGATAAGTAAAGAATGCAGTTTCCAACAGCTTGCTTCCGAGTTTTTAAGAAGCTTAACATGGTGTCTGTATCTTTACATATGTCTGTTAAAGTCTTCCTTGAATTTTTTAAGCTTGTTTGTTTGTTAATGTCTTCCTGGATTTCGAGAAACTTGACTGCATATATATATATATATATATATATATATATATATATATATATATATATATATATATATATATATATATATATATATATATATTTATATATATATATATATATATATATATATATATATATATATATATATATATATATATAAGAGAGAGAGAGAGAGAGAGAGAGAGAGAGAGAGAGAGAGAGAGAGAGAGAGAGAGAGAGAGAGAGAGAGAGAGAGAGAGAGAGTGCTAATGTCTCACTTGATTTAATGAAGCCTGTTTGTATTCTTTATTTTTGAAACTTTGTCTGTAAGTCTGTTTGTATTTTTGGAAGTTCTACTATGAATATATCGGATAGTTTGACCAAGTGTTTTTCTGTCAATATATTCATGGAGTATTAAAAGTTTTACGAGTGTCTACTGTTAATGTTTCCCTTAGCTTTGGGAAGCATGTCGTGTCTGTCTGCTAAAGCTGTCCTGGGTATTTCGAAAAATTGACTACGCCTTTGTCTGTTAATATTTGCCTCTGTTTAAAGCCTTCCTGGAATATGGGAAACTTGACTGTATGTCTGCTAATGTCTTACTTGACTTACTGAAGCCTGTTTGTATTCTTTATTTGGAAACTTTGTCTTTAAGTCAGTATGTTGTGATCTTGTCTTTCTAGAATTCTGTCCAAGGGGTGTTTGTTACAGTCCTTTTCTGGATTTCAGGAACCCTGACAACATGTTTGTCTGTTACATTCCTCCTAGATATCAAGACGGTTGAATATGTCTGTCTGTTAATATATTACTTGACGTAAGGAAGCTTCACTGTCTGTCTATCGTCTTTAATTTCAGGAGGTGTGGATGGTCTGAGTAGAAGGAACTATGTAGTTGGGTGACTTGAATGCCAGAGTGGCTGATGGAGAGGTAGAAGGTGTTGTAGGAAAGTATGGGGTACCAGGTGGGAATGAGAGTGGCGAGAGACTGTTAGATATGTGTGTGGAGCAAGAGTTGGTGATAGGTAATAGTTTTTTCAAGAAGAAGGCAATAAATAAGTATACATGGATGAGAGTGGCAAATGGGAGAGTGAAAGAAAGAGCATTGATGGATTATGTGTTGGTAGCAAAGATAATGATTGGTAGTGTGGAAGATGTGCATGCATTTAGGAGTGTGGCTACTGGGATGTCTGATCATTTTTTGGTTGAAGTAAAAGTGGTAGTAGCAAAAGAGTGGGGAAATAAAGTGGGGGATGTAGAAGGGATGTGGTGAAGGTGGAAGAGTTGAAAAAGCCAGAGAAGAGACAGAAATATGACAGGTTGAAAGTGGCATATAACAGGGTGAAAGAAAGAGAAGTTGGGGAGTTAGAGGAGGAATGGGGTTGATGAAAGAAGGTTTTGTGGAACATGCAAGTGATGTGTGTGGAATGAAGTTTGTTGGAGGTGGCATGAGGAGGGGCAGCGAGTGGTTGAATGAAGGGGTGAAAATGAAGGTGGAAGAGAAAAAGTGGGATTTTGAGAAATGGCTGCAGTGTAACAGTAGGGAGAAGTATGAAGGATATAGAGAGAAAACTGTGGAAACCAATCAGAAGGTAGAAGAAGAGAAGAGGTTGGCTAATGTTAGGTGGGGACAGGATTTTAGTAGGTCAAATGAGGAAAATAAAAAGAAGTTTTGGAAAGAAGTGAAGAGAGCAAGGAAGGGTGGATCGAGGATGGAAGAGACAGTGAAAGATGTGAATGGACAGATGTTAAGAGGGAACGATGCAAGGAAAAGATGGGCAGAATATTTTGAGTGCTTGCTGAATGTTGAGGAAGATAGAGAGGCAGCTATAGTGGCAGTGGGGGGTGTTCAAGTGCCAGTAATGGGAGATGAAAATGAGAGAGAGATTACAAGAGAGGAGGTGAAAAGGGCATTGGATAAAACGAAAGCAGGTAAAGCACCTGGAATGGATGGTGTGAGAGCGGAGATGTTGAAAGAAGGGGGTGTGACTGCATTGGAATTATTAGTGAGAGTGTATAATATATGCTTTATATTGGTAAGGATGTGTATTTTGCATTTTTGGATCTAGAGAAAGCGTATGATAGAGTTGATAGAGAGGCAGTGTGGAATGTTTTGAGGTTATATGGAATTGATGGTAGACTGTTGCAAGCAGTGAAGAGTTTGTATGAGGGCAGTAGAGCTTGTGTTAGGGCAGGGAATGAAGTGAGTGAGTGGTTTCCAGTGAGTGTGGGACTGAGACAGGGCTGTGTAATGTCACCATGGCTGTTCAATTTGTATATTGATGGAGTCGTAAGAGAGGTGAATGAGCGAGCGCGTGGTCGAGGTTTGAGAATGGTAAATGGGGATGATATCGAGTGGGAGCTGAATCAGTTGCTGTTGCTGATGATACTGTGGTGGTGGTAGATTCAGAGGAAAAGCTGTGTCAGTTAGTGTCAGAATTTGGAATGGTGTGTGAGAGAAGGAAGTTGCGAGTGAATGTGTGAAAGAGTAAGGTTATGAGATGTACAAGAAATGAGGATGGTGTTGGATTGAATGTTATGTTGAATGGACAGGCACTTGAGGAAGTTGATCAGTTTAAGTATTTAGGCTCAGTTATAGCTGCTTATGGTGGAGTGGAAGCAGATGTGTGTCACAGAGTGAATGAAGGATGTAAAGTGCTGGGTGCATTGAAAGGAGTGACGAAGAATAGAGGGTTGGAAATGAATATTAAGAAAGTTTTGCATGAGAAAGTGGTTGTGCCAGCTGTGATGCATGGATCAGAGCTTGGGGGTATGAAAGTAAGTGAGAGATGGAAACTAAATGTGTCTGAGATGAAAGGCCTGAGGAGTTTGATTGGTGTATCTCTGTTGGATAGGGTTAGGAATGAAGTGGTGAGAGCAAGAACGAGTGTGGGGAGAGAATTTGCAGCCAGAGTAGATATGAATGTTCTGAGATGGTTTGGCCATGTGGAGAGGATGGATGATGAAAGACTGCTGAAAAAGTTGATGGGAGAAATGCTAGAGGGAAGCCTAGGTTTTGATGGATGGATGGTGTAAGGAGAGCCCTGAATGATAGGAAGATGGATGTGAGGGAAGCAAGTGAGTGTGCTAGGAATAGGAATGAGTGGCAAGCGATTGTGACGCAGCTCTGATGAGCATCCGCTGTTACCACTGGGCTGCATCTTACAGAGGTAGGGGCAGTAGGGGAGTTGGCATTATGAAGCGACACAGGTTGTGGAAGAACCAGAAGGATGGGCTGTGGCACTTAGCAGTGCCATCTGAACGGTCGCTAGCTCCCTTGTCATTGCCCATAGAGCAAAATAACCCCCGCATTGTTTCTTTTTTTATGTCGGCTACCCCCCAATGGGGGAAACAGCCAAGGTAGATAGATTGAATATGTATTTGTCTGTTAATAAATTAATGGAATTTTGGAAGCCCCACTAAGTGTCTAGCTGTTAATGTCTTCCTTAAGTTTGGGATACTTGACTGTGTATATGTCACTTAAAGTCTGCCTTGATTTAGGAAACTTGACTACTGGTCTGTCTGTTAATACTTGCTAGCTAAAGTTTTTATGGATTTTAGGAAGATTGACTCACTTTCTATCTGTTTATGTCTTCCATAATTTTGGGAGCTTGTCTGTGTATCTGTCTGTTGAAGTCCTTTAGAATATTTGGAGACTTGACTACGAATCAAAGTTATTCAGCTTGTATACATGTCAGTCTTACTGAATTTTGGAAGCTTGACTACAGTTCTGTTTGTTAATGCCTCTCTTGGTGTTGGGAAGCTTGACTTTCGTGTTAATACCTTCATTATTTTAAGGAGTTTCTCTGTTTATCTCTTTGGTGAAGTGTTTCTGGATATGCGGAAGCTTGACTACTGATCTATTTGTTAATGTTTTCCTTGATTTCGAAATGATTGACTACCGCTCTGTCTCTTAATGTCTTCTTTAAATTTGCAAAGCTTATACGTGTGTGTGCGCGCGCGCGCGTGTGTATATATATATATATATATATATATATATATATATATATATATATATATATATATATATATATATATATATATATATATATATATATATATATATTGAATGAAAGATATGGATATATGAAGGTGTGATAATGCCGACGACTTCGTAAAGAACAGAGATTTGGAATGCAATAGAGGATAAAAAGAACAGGTTGAATGCAATGAAGATGAGGTGTCCAAAAAATGTGATTGGTGTATCTAGAATAGATAGAGTGAAAACTGAGGCGGTGAGGCTGAGAACGGGTGCTGAAATAAAGCTATCTTATAATCTAGATCAGAGAGTATTAAGATGGTGTGGATATATACAAAGAATGAGAGTGTGTGAAGTGCTGAAACATTTGGAGCAAGGCCATCAGGAAAACCTATATTGAGTTGGATGGATGAAATAAAAAGAGCATTGGATGCACGTAATATGTTAATGGAGCAGGGAAGATAAGAATGAATTGAGGAATTTTGCGCAGAGGTGACGAGGACTAAAGAGATTCCTCGCACCTGCTACCTAAGTTAAATGGGACGGTTGGGTGTGGGGTTTTGCTCAGTAACAAATCGGTTGGAGTAAACCAGCTGCGGATGTCGGGCATCACGGCAGAAGATCCTTGACCACCTATCCTGTGGATAACCCAAGCAGGATGGTGGGAGGGGAAATTGTAGCAACCCTTATCCCCAAGGGACTAAGAGGATGTATCGAGATATGTTTAGCTAATGGTGGATGTGAGTTCTATTGCTCGGCTACCTCCCCTCTTACAAGGGGAATGAGGTCATTGAGTGTGTCTATATATATATATATATATATATATATATATATATATATATATATATATATATATATATATATATATATATATATATATATATATATATATATATATATATATATTTGTGCATGTAAATAATATTCTATATATATTGTCATCGTCACACTTTGGCAGTTGAGAGAGAGAGAGAGAGAGAGAGAGAGAGAGAGATTCTCGTTATATTTTTCATTAATCCTACGTGGCTCTGTAAATTCAGCACTTGGATCACACCCAACGGGCACGAATTGTCTTTTTTTTTTTTTTTTTATTTCTTCTCTTGTTGTTCTTTTTCTTTTCTTTTCATTAATGTTACTTAGATACAGGTAGGCGTAGGAAGTGGCATCCATATGCAAGCCTTTGTCAATTCTCTAACTTATGAGAGTTCTTGTTGAATGTTTGAGGCCATCGATGGAACATAATCTTTGAGGGGTTGATGATAGCAGCATGAAGACAGTTGTTGCTTAAAATTGGAAAAGGATCAGAATTGCTCATAATTGTCGAAAGGGTCTGAATGTCTTCCATATATTGTTTTGATGTAGTTTTTCTTATTAGTCCTTCGTTGTTTGGCCCAGCAGGAATATCTGTTCAAAAATGATGAAAATTAAAAAGATTGAAAAATGAAATAAATTAATTTGTTTTTTGAAGGGTTGGCAAGGTGCCCCATATTTAGTTCACCAATGCCGTATTTTCCCTTACCAGACCTCAGCTCTTTTCTGAAGAAGAATGATTACTCAGAGCCCATCAATATATCA
>JAXCGZ010022950.1:85000-87027 GCA_037179515.1 Halocaridina rubra
TTAAATAAACGCAGTATATGTAAGTACATGATATATAGTCTTGCTTCTCTCCGGAATTCGAATCTAGGACACAATCAGATTAAAATATGTTTCAATCTGATAAAGTAATCTTGCTTAGAAGAGTAGCAAACTTTACAATAGGAGGAAGAGTACTGCACCCCATTGTAACGGTGTAAAAAATTTACCCGTTTAATTTAAATAACAGTTTAATTCAATGAGTAATTATCTCTTTATATCCATATCGATTACGGTTTAGTGCTGTGTACCCTAAATATAAACCCTGATCAGAGGGCTTAAAAGTAATTACTCTTGAACACACCTGGGAGGGCCAGGATAGACAAGACTGCTGTCCTTGCTGAGAGAGAGAGAGAGAGAGAGAGAGAGAGAGAGAGAGAGAGAGAGAGAGAGAGAGAGAGAGAGAGAGAGAGGCCTGCCCCTTTTGAAATACTCTTCCTTCCTTATTTTCAAAGTTTACCTTTCAGTTTATCTCTCACCCTCTCCCATGGTAATAGTTATACTAAAGGACAAATTAGATTCTCTCTGTACCACAGCTTTCTCCTCTTCCTCCTTCTCCATCACACAGTACTTTTACTTCTTCTCTCTCCTTCCCGCAGTGATGACGCCCCTATTCAGGAGTAAAATGGATTCACCTTGCACCACCAAGCTCTCCTCTTCCTCACCTGTACTTTCATCTCTTCACTGTCTCTCTCCCATGATGACACATCCCACTTTAAGGGCAACGAGGATTTATCCTACTCTACCACACAGCTCCCAAGTCCTCCTCTCGCCTGTGTAAAACAAAACAAAAAATAATAAACAAAAAAATAAACAAAAAATTTCACTACATTAAATGATTTTGGGTGTGGACACAGGTTGGAGCAGTGAGATTAAGGTTGGGTGCCTTTCCTTACGCCCCGCAAAGGGGTCGAACCCGAAAATGTCAGGCTCGAACAAGCCACTTGAATATTTTAGAAAAAAATCTGAGCAACACCCATATAAATGCACAGAACTATGGGCTCACCACAGCCCGTTCCACCCTAGTGTGGCATATTAAATCCAGCCAAAGATCTACTGTAGATTGGAGCTACTCATTTAGTTTAATTTATTTCGTGTTTAAACGCCTATTGTTTTGCTTTGTTACAGGGATCGATTCTTTGTCACCAGCAAAAGGTGAGACAGATTACCCTCATATCCAAAAACACTTCTCACATCAGAATATCTCTCTCATCATATCTCCCTTCTGCACTCCAGAAGGGTTGATAAGGTCACTTTCTGATGAAAATTTGCCACTTCCCAATAAATTCTCTCTTACACTAGTAAAGGTTATTTTTCCTTTTTTTTTTTTTTTTTTTGGTCCCTGGAGGAGTTTTAACACTCTTAAAGATTATTATTATTATTATTATTATTATTATTATTATTATTATTATTATTATTATTATTATTATTATTATTATTATTATTATTATTATTTTTATTAAAAAATAATAATAATAATAATAATAATAATAAAAATAATAATAATAATAATAATAATAATAATAATAATAATAATGAGAAGAAGAAGAAGAAGAAGATTTTTTTTTTTTCAAGCCCCGTCAAGATTTAGCTCTGGCTAAGCCCTCGCTCATGCCAAGGCTAAATCTCTTACAAGGGCAGCCACAGGCGAGAAAAACTAAACCAAAGATTCTTTTACATTTCATTAACATCTTGTGCATTGATAGTCACCCTTCTCACCTCTAGCTTCATAGGCAGGCTACCAGAAGCAAGGATATTTCGTCATGTATAGTGACCACAAGACATAAAAAGAGCTCCTACTCAATGCTCTGACTATTTTGAAAAGGAAATATACTTAATACCTACAGAAACGGTAAATAAACAAAATAATAAGCTTTATTATATTTCTGAAATTCCCCGCTTCAGTATTAAAATCTTTTTTCCAATTTGAAAGACTGAAGGAAAAATGGCTAAATGTATCACGATTTAATACGAATCTGAAACTTCAATTTATAACTTGGTAGTAATCTGAT
>JAXCGZ010022951.1:10000-12500 GCA_037179515.1 Halocaridina rubra
CTCTCATTTTTCTGCCATATTTTCTATAAACACTTCCAGTGCATCTGTCCCTCAATCTTTACCCCTCTTTAACCCTATGCCCTCCTTTCACGCAAAGTTCATTAGGTTCTTCACTCACTAAAGACTAACAAGGCATATGGTCCCGATAATATCCCTGCAAGGTTTCTTAAGAAGTTTGCAGATGAACTGGCTCCCGTGCTTTGCCGTCTTTTTCGCCTCATCCAGCATCTATTCTTCATCTTGGAAGCATGCTCTAGTTCAACCTTTCCTAAGAAGGGCGGCCACTCTATTCCATCAAACTACCAACCTATTGCCCTAACCTCTTCTGTGCCTAAAGTTTTCGAAACTTTCCTCAATGCTCACTTCTTGAAATGCCTTGAATCTAATTTACTTATCTCCGATCACCTGTAAGGCTTACACAAGGCAACATCCACTGGTGACCTCCTGTCCTATCTTACTCATGTATGGTCATCCTCTCTGAGGAACTATGGGGAATCCTTTGTCGATCGCCCTGGATATCTCTAAGGCTTTTGACAGGGTCTAGCACAAGGCTCTGCTGGCCAAACTCCCTGCATATTGCTTTACCCTTCTCTCTTGTTCAGCTGATTTTCAGTTTTCTTTCTGACCGTTTTATATCTGTAGTTGTTGATGGTGCGACATCTAGCCCTTTCTCTGTGAACAGTGGTGTTCCACAGAGCTCTGTTCTTTCACTTACTCTGTTCCTTCTCTTCATCAATGATCTTCTACAATCCCAATCTTCCTCTCTTCTCCATGCCATTGCTGATGATTCTACCCTTCACTTTTCCTTTGCGTTTTCTTCACAACCATCATCTGCTACTTGTAATCAGTCTCGTATAACTCATTCTTCTACTCTCAACTTCGATTTACAGTGGGTATCTGAGTGGGGCACCCAATATTTAGTTAAAGTTCAGTCCCTCCAAGACACAATCCTGGCTATTTCTTTATGATCTTCTCCTCCTGACAACCTTATTGTCTTTGAAACTTACGAAATTTACCCTCTTAATGCTATCAACATATTAGGAATCCATCTAGCCATCTAACTTGTCTTGGAGGAGTCACATATTCCAAATTTCTAAATCTTGCATTCAAAAAAATCGTGGGTTCTGATTCTTTTTCGTCATTACTTTCCCTCTTTACAGTTACTTAAAATCTATAAAGGTTTCATCCGTCCCTACTTAAAATTCTGCTCATATATCTGGGGTGCTTCTTCTTATACTTTATATCCTTGATCGAGTTGCATTTATGGCAGTCAGACTCATCAATGATCCTTCCCTTACTTCTAATCTGGATTCTCTTTCTCTTCGCCGTAAGGTATCATCCCGTCTCTCTTTTCTATAGCTGCTACTTCCATCACTGCTCTGATGAGTTGGCGAGTTGCATCCTTCCCCCACTGTCGAGGCCGCATGTAACACTCGCCAAGCGGCCTCATCTCATAGGCACTGTGTGGATATTTGTAGCTCGCCGATTGGTCAGTGCAGCGACTGCTTCTTCCAATCTACATCCAGACTCTGGAACTCTCTTTCTCCTTCTGTGCTTCCAAATTCTTATGAACTTTCTTCCTTCAAAAATCGGATCTATCGTCATCTCAGGGCCTAGTCCTCCATATCTCTGGGCCCTCTGCACTTAGACTGTATTTTTCTGCCTGTCGTTTTCCTTTGGTGATCATTACCTCATCTCTACCTTGTCCTTAACTTTTTTCTTTTCCTTCGTCTTGGTATTTTCTCGTGACTCGGGCCTTTATTGATGAGGGAAGTTTTTGCCTAACCAGGTGTCACACTCATATATATATATATATATATATATATATATATATATATATATATATATATATATATATATATATATATATATATATATATATATATATATATATATATATATATATATATATATATATATATAAATATATATATATATATATATATATATATATATATATATATATATATATATATATATATATATATATATATATATATATGGATATATATATATATATATATATATATATATATATATATATATATATATATATATATATATATATATATATATATATATATATATATATATATATATATATATATATATATATATATATATATATATATATATATATATATATATATATATATATATATATATATATATATATATATATATATATATATATATATATATATATATATATATATATATATATATATATATATATATATATAAATATATAAATATATATATATATATATATATATATATATATATATATATATATATATATATATATATATATATATATACATATATATATATATATATATATATATATATATATATATATATATATATATATATATATATATATATATATATATATATATATATATATATATATATACATGTATATATATATATATATATATATATATATATATATATATATATATATATATATATATATATATATGCATATATATAT
>JAXCGZ010022951.1:22500-35000 GCA_037179515.1 Halocaridina rubra
GTAGGAGAAATATATGTGCTTACCATTAGTGGGTCGGGGATGGGGCATAAATGAGTAATTGGTGCAGTAGTGTCCCTTTGTCAAGCATCGGTATATTTTTCAGTTTCCCCTCTTTTATAAACTTTGTGGCTCAGCTCACTTAGTTGTGGATTTCTAATCTAAAAGTTCCAGGTTCGATTCCAGACAAGGGGGGTAGTAGTTTTGAAGACGTTTAAAAACGCATAATTGAATTGCATTTGTGCTATCATCTAGGTAGAATTGAGTGTTGGGAGGAGAATTAAATATGTTTGTTGATTGGTGAGTTGGGAAACTGTGTAAAATGAAGTGATAATAGCAGCAGTGCCCTTCTGTCTGTGTAGCATCAGTAGATGTTCCAGTTTCCCCTTTTTTATAAGAACTGCGGCTTTATGCACTAAGCTGTGAGTGTCTAATCCGGAGGTCCAAGGTTCGATTCCCAACAATGGTGCCAGATTATTTAAAGGCAATTAAAAATACGTAATTGCACTGAATTTGTTTTATCATCAGTTTGGCAATGATTGTTGAGGAGGAGAATTAAGTTTGAATGCTGACCACTGGCAGGTTGGGAGGGAAGTAAAATGGAGTAAAATCAGTGTAACATCAGTAAATGTTACATTTCCCCTTCTTTTAAAAGCTTTGTGGATTAGCACACACACACTTCTATTCTAGAGGTCCCAGGATCGATTCCCAACAAGGGAGAGAGATTATTTTAAGATATTTTAAAATGTGCAATTGTATTGCATTTGTTCTATCATTTAGTTAGCATTATGTGTTGAGGAGGTGAATTAATTGTGAGTGCCAACCACGGGAAGGTTGAGGAGGGAGGCAAAATGGAGTATTAGGACAGGGCGATGTTGTATTGTTCATTAATGATGCTGCGTTACTAACTGACATTCATTTGGTATATTCACACGTACAATGTGTATGTATAGTGTGTACATAGTTCTTTCGTCACAGTTAGCTATCGAAGTGTAATGAAATTTTTAGGACTCCTCCTAATTGCAATATCTTATCATTGAATGACTTAAGCCATTGCAAACAGCTTCAGAGGAGGACGCAGCAGCTAGTTTTTTCAACAGCTGATCATATAGACACCAGTAACAAGGACATTGGAGCATGTGCCTGTCTTTAAAAAATAAAGTTCCCCTCACCCGTTACTTTGTCTTTGCTGCACTCAAAACACATGTGGTCAATGCAAATTGATATTTGTAGATATTAAAAAATGCGTAGTTGTATTACATTTATTCTATCATCTAATTAGCACTTAGCGTTGAGGAGGAGAATTGAATGTGTGTGCTGACCACTGATGGGTCTGGGAAGGGATAAGACGGAGTAATAGGCCCAATAATACCTCTCTGTCTGTGTAAATCAGTAGATGTTCCAGTTTTTCCTCTTTGGCAACCTTTGTTGTTCAATGCACTGAGCTGTCGATATCTAATCTAAAGATCTTAGAATGAATTCCAAACTAGGTCGGTAGATTATTTGAAAGCAATTAATAATGCGTAATTGCGGTGCAATTGTTCTATTATTATTATTATTCTTATTATTATTATTATTATTATTATTATTATTATTATTATTATTATTATTATTATTATTCTTATTATTATTATTATTGTTATTATTATTATTAGTATTATCATTATTTTTATTATTATCATTATTATTATTATTATCATTATTATTATTATTATTATTATTATTATTATCATTATTATTATTATTATTATTATTATTATTATTTTCAATATTATAATTATTATTATTATTATTATTATTATTATTATTATTATTATTATTATTATTATTATTATTATTATTATTATTATTATTATTATTATTATTATCACTCTTTTATTTCTCTATAAAGTATTTTTCTTGCCCATTTTATACATATCCTTTTGTGGGGGGTTTTCGTCTATTCTGTTATCATTCATACTTTTTATCTATAATTTATTTCTCTTGCCTACTTTATACATATCCTTTTGTTGCAATTATTAGTTTTTGTATTCCTCTTTTCTACTTGATTCTCTTCTACCTTTCAATCCGATTCATTTTTAGACAATAAATTATATTTTGCTTCTCTATCTTTTCTTACTCCTTCATTCATTGATTTGCAGCGTTTTCTCCACTTTATTCTTCCTCATCTTCCTTTTCTCTATGGCATGGTGTTCCTCTTTATTCTTCCTCATCTTCCTTTTCTCTATGGCTTGGTGTTTCTCTTTATTCTTCCTCATCTTCCTTTTCTCTATGGCATGGTGTTTCTCTTTATTCTTCCCCATCTTCCTTTTCTCTATGGCATGGTGTTTCTCTTTATTCTTCCTCATCTTCTTTTTCTCTATGACTTAGTGTTTCTCTTTAACCTTCCTCATCTTCCTTTTCTCTATGGCTTAGTGTGTCTCTTTAATCTTCCTCATCATCCTTTTTTCTATGGCTTAGTGTTTCTCTTTATTCTTCCTCATCATCCTTTTCTCTATGGCTTAGTGTTTCTTTTTATTCTTCCTCATCTTCCTTTTCTCTATGGCTTAGTGTTTCTCTTTATTCTTCCTCATCTTCCTTTTCTCTATGGCTTAGTGTGTCTCTTTAATCTTCCTCATCATCCCTTTTTCTATGGCTTAGTGTTTCTCTTTATTCTTCCTCATCACCCTTTTCTCTATGGCTTAGTGTTTCTCTTTATTCTTCCTCATCTTCCTTTTTTCTATGGCATGGTGCTTTCTTTAATCTTCCTCATCATCCTTTTCTCTATGGCTTAGTGTTTCTCTTTATTCTTCCTCATCATCCTTTTTCTATGGCTTAGTGTTTCTCTTTATTCTTCCTCATCATCCTTTTGTCTATGGCTTAGTGTTTTTCTTTATTCTTCCTCATCTTCCTTTTCTCTATGGCTTAGTGTTTCTCTTTATTCTTCCTCATCTTCCTTTTCTCTATGGCTTAGTGTTTCTCTTTATTTTTTCTCATCTTCCTTTTCTCTATGGCTTAGTGTTTCTCTTTATTCTTCCTCATCTTCCTCTTCTCTATGGCTTAGTGTTGCTCTTTATTTTTCCTCATCTTCCTTTTCTCTATGGCTTAGTGTTTCTCTTTATTCTTCCTCATCATCCTTTTCTCTATGGCTTAGTGTTTCTCTTTATTCTTCCTCATCTTCCTTTTCTCTATGGCATGGTGTTTCTCTTTATTCTTCCTCATCTCCTTTTTCTCTATGACATAGTGTTTCTCTTTAATCTTCCTCATCTTCCTTTTTTCTATGGCTTAGTGTTTCTCTTTATTTTTCCTCATCTTCCTTTTCTCTATGGCTTAGTGTTTCTCTTTATTCTTCCTCATCTTCCTTTTCTCTATGGCTTAGTGTTTCTCTTTATTTTTCCTCATCTTCCTTTTCTCTATGGCTTAGTGTTTCTCTTTAATCTTCCTCATCTTCCTTTTCTCTATGGCATGGTGTTTCTCTTTATTCTTCCTCATCTCCTTTTTCTGTATGGCTTAGTGTGTCTCTTTAATCTTCCTCATCTTCCTTTTCTCTATGGCTTAGTGTTTCTCTTTATTTTTCCTCATCTTCCTTTTCTCTATGGCTTAGTGTTTCTCTTTATTCTTCCTCATCTTCCTTTTCTCTATGGCATGGTGTTTCTCTTTATTCTTCCTCATCTCCTTTTTCTCTATGGCTTAGTGTGTCTCTTTAATCTTCCTCATCTTCCTTTTATCTATGGCTTAGTGTTCCTTTTTATTCTTCCTCATCTTCCTTTTCTCTATGGCTTAGTGTTTCTCTTTATTCTTCCCCATCTTCCTTTTCTCTATGGCTTAGTGTTTCTCTTTATTTTTCCTCATCATCCTTTTCTCTATGACTTAGTGTTTCTCTTTATTCTTCCTCATCTTCCTTTTCTCTATGGCTTAGTGTTTCTCTTTATTCTTCCTCATCTTCCTTTTCTCTATGGCTTAGTGTTTCTCTTTATTCTTCCTCATCATCCTTTTCTCTATGACTTAGTGTTTGTCTTTATTCTTCCTCATCTTCCTTTTCCCTATGGCTTAGTGTTTTTCCTCTTCGTTATATTCGACCATGATCATCCACTGGCATTCTTTTCATCCAAGCCCTCACTTTTTCCTTCTTATTTCATTAGCAAGGGCATGCACTCAGGGTAACAATTACATCTGCCAAGATAAGTCCTTCGCAAGAAGGCAACCGTCCTAGCCCTTGGTAGAAAAGGGTGTCCGTGACGTAAAACCGGAACATTTCGTTTGTTATTATTAAGTTGTGATAGGCGTGATGTCGAGATTAAAGTGGAGAAAATTATGCTCATCAGCATTTTAAGTGGACAGATATTCATGCCCACCCACGCACATACACATTCATTCATGCCTACCCACGCACATACACATCCATTCATGCCTACCCACGCACATACACATTCATTTGCATATGACTGAAAGATATCTTTTTAAGGCAAAGACAAATATTCGGTGCTCACCATTACCTGATGATACAAAATGAATGAGATTTTCTTTAATGAGTGTTCTACTGATACCTCTATATTTATCGGGAAATGACATTATTAGTTACACCTCATCTCCAACTAATAGAGAATTTATTCGTAAAATCATTCGGCTACTTATTTACTTTAAGGTTTTTTTTTTCATTTTTAACAACAATGAGCTAATGACATTATTAGTTACACCTCATCTCCAACTAATACAGAATTTATTCATATAATCATTCGGCTACTTATTTACTTTAAGATCTTTTTTATTTTTAACAACAATGAGCTAATGCTCATTGTTGTTAAAAAAAAAATAAAGTAAATAAGTAGCCGAATGATTATACGAATAAATTCTCTATTATTTGGAGATGAGGTGTAACTAATAATGTCATTTCCCGATAAATATAGAGGTATCAGTAGAACACACATTAAAGACAATCTCGTTCATTTTGCATTATCAGGCTATGGTGAGCATCGAATATTGCTCTTTGCCTTAAAAAGATATTTTAGTAAATATACTTAAAAAGCATACTCTCTCACACAATCAACTAATTTTTTTATATGGAAAAGAACAAAAATTTTAAATCCTGATAAACGAAATTTCTGATTAAATGAAAATTATATATTCGAACGTATTAAAATATGTACGACATTTTAACTGGGAATAAAAGAGTGATACTTCTTCTTGTATATGTAATCACCGTGGCTCAAGCGGTAGCGTCCGCGACGCTGAGGCGTCAGGTCGAGGGTTCGCGTCCCGTCACGGTCTGAGGTTAGGAAGGGTATGCACTCAGGGTAACGATTAAATCTGCCAAAACAAGTCCTTCGTAAGAAGGCAACAGTCCTAGCCCTTGGTAGAAAAGGGAGTCCGTGACGTAAAACCGGAACAAGCTTCTTCTAGTATATGCAGGTGACAGACTACTCGCACACATATATGATAGTCAAACATACACACACTCTAAAGCATTAAATTTTTAATGACTTGGAGTCGGGGAACTACGGCGAATGTATTTTACCGATGAAACAAGTAGCTTAGTAAAATCATACGCACGCACAGTCTCAAACAGATTTTCTATAGCATGAAGAAAAGGAATTTCGAAAAATTCGCATTTTCTTTCAGTCTGCAAACTCTAAATGAGACAATCACTCCTCACTAAGTTCACACTACTTGGAGATGGGGATCCATGAGGAATGATCCTTTTCATCAAACTTAGGTGAATATACTGTGTGAAAGCACGCGCGCGCACACACATATACACACGCACACACACATATATGCACGCACACACACACACACACACACACATACACACACACACACATACACACACACATATACACACACACACGCACTCACACGCGCGCGCGCACACACACCCACACACAAAATCGTTGAGTATAAAAATGAAACCGGCTAGGAGACGGGGAGTTTCGAGCATATGGCTCATTTCCACAAGCACAATTAGGTTATTATAATAAGGCAATTACACACATACACACACACACAATATAGCTGAATATAAAAATGGAACGACTAGAAGACGGGGTATTACGAGCAACTTACTAGATTTTTCTTTTCCTTCGTCTTGATGTTTTCTTCGTGTCAGGACCTTTATCGATGAAGGCAGTTTTTTTGTTTTTTATTGCCTGTCCCGGTGTCAGACTCATAAAAAATATATGGCTCTTTTTCTTCAGGACAATTAGGTAATTACAAATAGGTATTTTTCATTGTTATTTTTTTATGAGTGTGACACCTGGACAGGCAAAAAAAAAACTGCCCTCATCAATAAAGACCAGGGCACGAAGTAAACATAAGGACGAAGGAAAATAAAAGGATTTCGGACAAGGCAGAGATGAGGTAATAATATACAAAGGAAAAGGACAGACTGAAAGAATAGTCAAAGCACCGAGGACCTAGAGATATGACAGTATTAGACCCTGATATGACGATAGATCCGCTTTTTAAAGGAAGATAGGTTATAAGAATTAGGAAATGCAAAAGGAGAAAGAGACTTTCAGAGTCTGAAGGTAGATGGGAAGTAGCGGTCGCTACACCGACCAATCCTCGAGCTACAAATCTCCACACAGTACCTGTGAGAAAAGGCAACTTGTCGAGTGTTACGTGACCTCAGCAGTGGGTGAGGGATGCAACTCGCCACCTCATCAGAGCAGCAATCAAGGAGATAAGTATAAGAAGAAGCACCCCAGATGTGTAAGCAGTATTCTAAGCTCTGACGGATAAGACGTTTATAGATTTTAAGTAGCTGTAAAGAGTTAAAGTAATGACGAAAACGAAACAGATCCCCCAACTTTTTGGATGCAGATTTAGAAGTTTGGATTATGTGATTCCTCCAAGACAAGTTACAGGCTATATGGATTCCTAATAATTTGATAGGATTAAGAGGGTAATTTTTTTTATTTTCGAAGACAAAGGGGCTATCAGGAGGAGAAGATAAATAGATGGCCAGAAATTGTCTTGGAAGCATTAAATTTGACTAAATTTTGGGTGCCCCACTCCTATACCCTCTGCAAATCGAAGCCGACAGTAGAAGAAAGAGTGATGCTAGACTGATTACGAGTAGCAGAGGAATGTTGTGAAGAAAAGGCAGAGGAAAAATGAAAGGAAGAATTATCATATAAGGCGTGAAGAAGAAAGGAGGATGGGGATTGAAGAAGAGTGTTGAAAGAACAGAGCCCTGTGGAACGCCACTGGTAACAGAGTAAAGGCTAGATCTTGCACCGTCAACAACCACAGATATAAAGCGGTCAGAAAGAACACTGGAAATAAGAGAACAGAGAAAAGGTGTAAAGCCATAGGCAGGGAGTTTGGCCAACATAGCCTTGGGCCATTCTCTGTCAAAAGCCTAAGGAATATCAAGGGCACCAACAAAGGATTCCCCATAGTTCCTCAGAGAAGATGACTATACGTGAGTTAGATAGGACAGGTGGTCACCAGTAGATATTGGCCTGCAGAAGCCGCACTGGTGATCGGAGATAAGTGATTAGTCAAGACGTTTCAAGAAGTAAGCATTAAGCAAAGTTTAAAATCTTTAGCAATAAAAGAGGTTAATGCAATAGGTCGGTAGGTTGGCTCATGGCACCAGCCGCACGTTGCGATGCTACAGCTAAAGGTTTTTTGAACTTAAATAGGTCTGTCCAGGACAGTTTGATGTTAAGTCTTCCTTCAGTTACGGTTCTTTTTCTATGCCTACAGCTACACTGAATATTCTTGGATATTCATCACACATCTTTTATCCCTTCACATCTGACAAGTCATTACACTCTCCATTTCTGTTTGTCTTTATGTATTCTTCGTGCCCAGGCCCGATGAGGGCTGGTTTGTTTTTTTTTTTTTTTTGGTCCGTCCTGGTTTCACAATCATAAAAAAAAAAAAAGTAGGGTGGTCGGTCTTCTGAGGAACAGGTTACACTAGAGCATGTTTCCAAGATGAAGGATAGATTCTGTTTGAGAGAATGAGTCGAAAAAGACGGCAAATCACGAGAACCAGTTTATCTGCAAACTCCTTAAGGTAGCTTGCATGGATACCATCAGGACCAGATGCCTTCTTCGCATTTAGCGAGCGAAGAACCTTATGAACTTTGCGTGAAGAAAGGATAAGGGAGGGCTTAGGGTTAGAGAGGGGTAAAGATTGAGGGAGAGGTGCACTGGAAGCATTTGCGGAAGAGTTGGCAGAAAGATAAGTGCCAAATAGAGTGGCTTTGTCATTGGGAGAGCAAACTATAGAACAAGCAGAATGAAAGAGAGTTACAGAAGTTTTTGGAAAGGTTTTTTTTCGGTAAGAACCAGAAACATTTGTCAGTGGGAGTGGAGTTAAAATCATCAACTTTCCCTCTTATAAAGGAAACCTTAGACTTTGAATCAGACTAGTATAGCGATTCCTAGCTACAAAAAAAAGCAGAGAGGCTTGGTACGGAGGGTGTACCCGATCCCAGGCAGGAATAGCCATGGAGCATTCACGATCAAAGAAAGGATTAGGGGAAGAAAAAGTTTTCATAGAGGAGGTGATGCACGCCTCCATTCCCGAGGTTATGACACACACACACACACACACACACACACACACACACACACACACACACACACACACACACTCTCTCTCTCTCTCACACACACACACACTCACACACACACACACACACACACACTGAGACGGACGAAGAGATCTGCAAAGAATTGAACAAGGAGTTTCAGTCAGTATTTACAGTAGAAAATACCCCACCCCCTCAGATTGCAGTGATAGAAGCTCAAGGGCCGGTATTAGAGAACATCAACCTTACAGCCACAGAGGTATGCAAGGCGCTGATGGATTTAGATGTTCATAAAGCTACAGGTCCTGATGACATATCCCCTCATGTGCTTAAAAAATGCGCAAACACAATATCAGTGGCACTAAGTATCATATTTAAGGAGTCATTGGAGTCGGGGGAGATTCCAAGATGCTGGAAACAAGCAAATGTGATACCTATCTTCAAAAAGGGAAGGAGGGATACGGCTCTGAACTATAGACCAGTTTCCTTGACCAGCATAGTTTGCAAACTTATGGAGAAACTACTAAGGAAACATATCTCTCTTCACTTGGAATCCTTCAACTTTTTGTCAGTGAGGCAACATGGCTTCAGAGAAGGAAGATCAACAGTAACAATCTTATTAGAATTTTATGATGAGGTAAGCCAAATCTTACAGGAAAGAGAGGGTTGGGCAGATTGCATATTCCTAGACTTCCAGAAAGCGTTTGACACTGTTCCACATGGGAGACTTATTAGGAAGCTGCAATCAATGGCTAGAATAGGTGGAAATGTCTTGGAATGGATAAAAACTTACTTAGAAGGAAGGGAACAGAGGGTTAGAGTAAGACACTCAGTGTCTGAATGGAGAAGAGTTAGTAGTGGAGTTCCACAGGGTTCAGTTTTAGGGCCACTTTTGTTCCTTGTATATGTAAATGACCTACCAGAGTCTGTAAATTCATTCATGAATATGTTTGCAGATGATGCAAAGATTGTGAAGAAAGTAAAAAACGAGAACAATGGTAGAGAACTTCAGGAGGATCTAAATAATCTGCATGAGTGGTCAGAAAAGTGGCTAATGAAATTCAATACTTCAAAATGTAAGGTAATGAGAATGGGTACAAGTGCAAGAAGGCCCAAGCTTGACTACTCGGTGGCTGGAGTACAGCTTCAGGAGACAGAAAATGAGAGAGATCTAGGAGTAAACATATTGGCAGATTTGTCTCCAGAAATACATATAAATGGCGTAGTAAGGGCAGCATATGCATTCTTATCAAATGTAAGGGTAGCCTTCAGGCACATGGACAAGGAAATGTTCAGAAATATTTATGTAACCTATGTGAGGCCAAAACTCGAATATGCAGCCCCCTTTTGGAATCCGCACTTGAAAAAGCACATAGCTAAGCTTGAAAAAGTTCAAAGACATGCCACGAAACTGGTGCCAGAAATACGCAATCTCGGTTATGATGAGAGGCTGAGGGAATTAGACTTGCCATCACTCGAAGCTAGAAGAGTAAGGGGGGATATGGTGACAGTCTTTAAATTCCTTCATGGTTATGATAGAGTGGATAGGGATCGATATTTCGATATGGCTGGCTCTAGAACTAGAGGTCATAGTTTGAAGCTTCGGAAGAAAACTTGTTTGCAGGATGTAAGGAAATACTTTTTCAGTGTAAGAGTAGTTGATAATTGGAATTCGCTAAGCGAGGAGGTAGTTAATGCTACCTCAATCCATAGTTTTAAGGACAGGTATGATAAGTATCACTAAGTCTAAAAATGGAACCGATCAGGAGACGGGAAGATACGAGCTTTGGGCTCTTTCCCGTAAACACAATTAGGTAATCACAATTAGGTAATCACACACACTTTCTATATTCTGTGAGAGGGAGAACATAAAAATGACGCCATCTCTGTCCCAAACCTCTCCCATCCATGGGTCGGTAGGAGGCATAGCCATTAGGAGACTTAAACAGAAGATCAAGAATTTAGAAGCAATGGTTATAAGCCTTGATGATAAAATTCGGAATATGGATGGAGAAATGAAAGAGAATGAAACACTCAGAGAGCAAATAAGATCTTTGAAGGAAGCAAATAAAGCACAAGGGCAGGAGAGAAAGGAACTAGAAAAAAGAATAAAGAAGCTGGAAGAGGAAAAGAGTCAACTAGAATCTAGAATTTTTAATCAAGAAGATAAAAACAAACAGCTGAATGACAACCTAAAGGAATTAGATGTTAGTTCACTGCTCTCTTCTGAGAGAGACGAGATTGCTGCTTGGAATGTCCAGATTAAGGAAAACATTGAACAGTTCAGAAAAGAGTTCCAGGAGCTGAATATGGAAAATGATGCCATGAAAACTTCCTTTGCTGATGCACTAAAGGGGAATGTGGCGGTAAAAGAGGCTGTAAAGGTGATGGCACTGGAAAACATACAAACAGTTGACTATAAAGAGACAGTAATCGAAAAAATGAAAGACGTTGTGATGGAAAGGGCAAACCCACTTATCAGACAGGCACTTGATAAGGAGAAGACAGTGGTAATCTCAGGCATAAGCAAATCCCAGGAGCCAACATGGCAGGGGAGACTTGAAGAAAATAAAGCTAGGGTTGTAGACCTGATAAGAAAGCTTGGAGTAGTATGTGGTCCTGAGGATATTGTAAACATACACCAACTAGGTAAATATTCGAGGGAAGGAAAGCCGAGACCAACAAAAGTAACCTTTGAGAGAGGGGAAGCATGTAGGGAAATACTGTTGAGAAAAAAAAGTCTAAAAGACCTTCAAGAATTCAAATAAGTGTTCATTAGACGATACAGAACACAGGAAGAGATGGGAAAGATCAAAAACTTGTTGCAAGAGGCAAGAAGGTTAAATGATGAAAGAAATGAAGAAGAGAAGAAAAATTTTCATTACAGAGTTCTTCCAGACAAAGGGGAGATAAAGAAGATAATGACAGAAGATCAAGAGATGGGGCCTCATTAAAAATTGTTATACACAAATGCTGGTAAGGCAGTAGAATTAAAAGATAGGATTCACAACAGTAAGGCAGATATAGTAGCAATTACAGAGACTAAGTTGAGTGAGGACATAAACAGTGTCACAGTTTTTCCTAAGGGCTTCAGAATACGAAGGGTTGAAAGATCTGAGAGGACTGGTGGAGGGATAGCACTGCTCATAAGTGAGAGGATTCAAGTTGAAGAAATAAACTTGGCTATAGAAAGTGAGTTCAAGGAATTTCTTGTTGCTCGCATAAATACTGGGTCAGAGAGCATTATAATAACTGTTGTATACAACCCACTAAGGAACCAAAATAGGCTTGAAGTTTATGAGAAAAGTCATATAGGTACTATTGAAGTCATAAACTCAGTTGTTAACATGGCACGGGAAAAAAAATGTAGGATTTTGATTATGGGAGACTTTAATCATAAAGAGATAGATTGGATAAATCTTGACCCACACAGTGGTGAGGACTCATTCGGGGCAAGATTCCTAGATTGCATACAAGGGAATTTCCTACACCAACATGTAATGGAACCAACAAGGGCCAGGGGTGGGGATGAGCCATCACTACTTGATCTAGTGTTCACAGATAATGTGTTGGATATTGAAAAAATTTAGTATGAACCACCAATTGGAAAGAGTGACCACTGTGTGTTGTTGATGGAGTATATCATTGAAGATATTCTTCTTGAGAGTAGAGGCACTGAGGAAATGAGGAGGAACTATTCGAAAGGAGATTACATCAAAATGAATGAGCTTTTTGCAGTTATTGACTGGAGAACATTATTTTACAACAAATCTGTACAAGAAATGTATGACATCTTTTGTGAGAAATATGGGAAGATAGTATATTGCTGCATACCTGTCACCAAAGTAGGTGTAATTCATGCCAGAGAGAAATGGTTCGATAATGGGTGTAAAAGAGCTAAGGAGTGGAGAGACAAATGCTGGGAAAGGTATAGGAGGAGAAAAAACATAAATGCCTGGCAAACCTACAAAAGAGC
>JAXCGZ010022951.1:57500-60000 GCA_037179515.1 Halocaridina rubra
AAATAATCTCTTGTTTAAGTATATATGTGTTGATAATATATTGAATCTATATATGAAATGGATAATGGAAGGCTTAATAAGGAGATTATAGAGAGATTAATGACCTGATAATGTTATGTTCAAATAATAAATCAGGAACTCTCCTCTTACTTAAAATGGCCTCTTCCAATACAGAAAATAAGAAGGTATTTGTATGGTTTCCTCCAATACTGGTCATGATGTCACTGGGTAGCAAAAGAGTTTAAGCCAGATTTAAAAATGTCTTCTATGATTTCTAAGTATTTAAATCCAAAGAAACAACCTAGATCAGGAAGGAAAGAATGATATTTGAAACTAGGGCTGCTAAGAGCCATAGAAACTGGTCTCTATACTTTAAGGATTTTCTTTCTTATCAATTCAAAAGATAACAATACAAGAATTCAATTCAAAGTGACAAGAGGACATTAGAAGCTAGAGCTGCAGGTCTCTATATCTCACGGATTTTCTTTCTTATCAATTCAAAAGATAATAATACCAGAACTAAATTCAAAATGACAAGAAAACATTTGAAACTAGAGCTGCAGGTCTCTATATCTCACGGATTTTTTTTCTTATCACTTCAAAATATAATAATACCAGAACTCACTTTAAAGTGCCAATGGCTTGATGCTATAGAAAGAGAATAAAGAAAAGAGACACGAGAGCAACGTACTTCAAAGTGACTGTTAGTTGATGCTATAGAAAGAGAATAAAGAAAAAAGACACGAGAGCAACGTACTTCAAAGTGACTGTTGACTGATTCTATAGAAAGAGAATAAAGAAAAGAAACACGAGAGCAACGTACTTCAAAGTGACTGCTGGATGATGCTATAGAAAGAGAAAAAAGAAAAGAGACACGAGAGCAACGTACTTCAAAGTGACTGTTGGTTGATCCTATATAAAGAGAATAAAGAAAAAAGACACGAGAGCAACGTACTTCAGAGTGACTGTTGGTTGATCCTATAGAAAGAGAATAAAGAAAAAAGACACGAGAGCAACGTACTTCAAAGTGACTGTTGGTTGATCCTATAGAAAGAGAATAAAGAAAAAAGACACGAGAGCAACGTACTTCAAAGTGACTGTTGGTTGATCCTATAGAAAGAGAATAAAGAAAAGAGACACGAGAGCAACGTACTTCAAAGTGACTGTTGGTTGATCCTATAGAAAGAGAATAAAGAAAAGAGACACGAGAGCAACGTACTTCAAAGTGATTGTTGGATGATGCTATAGAAAGAGAAAAAAGAAAAGAGACACGAGAGCAACGTACTTCAAAGTGACTGTTGGTTGATCCTTTAGAAAGAGAATAAAGAAAAGAGACACGAGAGCAACATACTTCAAAGTGACTGTTGGTTGATGATATAGAAAGAGAAAAAAGAAAAGAGACACGAGAGCAACGTACTTCAGAGTGACTGTTGGTTGATCCTATAGAAAGAGAATAAAGAAAAGAGACACGAGAGCAACATACTTCAAAGTAACTGTTGGTTGATGATATAGAAAGAGAAAAAAGAAAAGAGACATGAGAGCAACGTACTTCAGAGTGACTGTTGGTTGATCCTATAGAAAGAGAATAAAGAAAAGAGACACGAGAGCAACGTACTTCAAAGTGACTGTTGGTTGATGATATAGAAAGAGGAAAAAGAAAAGAGACACGAGAGCAACGTACTTCAGAGTGACTGTTGGTTGATCCTATAGAAAGAGAATAAAGAAAAGAGACACGAGAGCAACGTACTTCAAAGTGACTGTTGGTTGATGATATAGAAAGAGAAAAAAGAAAAGAGACACGAGAGCAACGTACTTCAGAGTGACTGTTGGTTGATCCTATAGAAAGAGAATAAAGAAAAGAGACACGAGAGCAACGTACTTCAAAGTGACTGTTGGTTGATGATATAGAAAGAGGAAAAAGAAAAGAGACACGAGAGCAACGTACTTCAGAGTGACTGTTGGTTGATCCTATAGAAAGAGAATAAAGAAAAAAGATACGAGAGCAACGTACTTCAAAGTGACTGTTGGTTGATCCTATAGAAAGAGAATAAAGAAAAAAGACACGAGAGCAACGTACTTCAAAGTGACTGTTGGTTGATGATATAGAAAGAGAAAAAAGAAAAGAGACACGAGAGCAACGTACTTCAGAGTGACTGTTGGTTGATCCTATAGAAAGAGAATAAAGAAAAGAGACACGAGAGCAACATACTTCAAAGTGACTGTTGGTTGATGATATAGAAAGAGAAAAAAGAAAAGAGACACGAGAGCAACGTACTTCAGAGTGACTGTTGGTTGATCCTATAGAAAGAGAATAAAGAAAAGAGACACGAGAGCAACGTACTTCAAAGTGACTGTTGGTTGATGATATAGAAAGAGAAAAAAGAAAAGAGACACGAGAGCAACGTACTTCAGAGTGACTGTTGGTTGATCCTATAGAAAGAGAATAAAGAAAAGAGACACGAGAGCAACGTACTTCAAAGTGACTGTTGGTTGATGCTAT
>JAXCGZ010022951.1:67500-72500 GCA_037179515.1 Halocaridina rubra
TAAAAGATTCATGTCGCCCTAATCAACCAAGCTACTGCTGCAGAGAGAAACTTGCTTATTATTTCCCAGCCACCATATGCAAGCACTTTTCCCATTGTTCCTATATCAACCTGCTACAGTTGAAGGCAACCTCCTGATAGATCTATTTCTTTTGCAATTCAGATTTTGAAAATCCAAGGGTTGAGCTTTAATTCTTTGTCTGTAGAACAACACTTGGATACAACCCTCCCTATCCTTCTCCTCTCTAAATTCAAGCTTTTTAGCCATATCCCTTGACCTATTTCAATTCTCTAAGCATAATCTCGTTTCTATTCCAAATGTGGGGTCTGAGCCCACGGTAACATTAACACATCTTGGACTTATTTCAATTCTCTCACTATAAACTGCATTCTCGTTGCCTTTCCAAAGATTTGCCTACTCTAATACTACCTCACCTATTCCAAGACTCATGGAATTAAACCTTCCGAAATTTAGTGTTCTCTATCTGAAGATTTATCTTTCAACTACCACTATTTTTCTTGCTTTCTCCTTCTGCTCTCCTAATTTACTAATTATTGTTTCTCTTCGAATATCTCTCCTCTTGCCATGAAGCCTTGCTGTCTTCAATGTACACCACAGTGAGTGACTTCATTCTTCTCACACTGATTTAGGAGTAATGATTTTTTTCCCACAATTTGGAGCAAACAATCCTGGCCTATTTTTTGTTTCTAATCATACAAACTATCCATATTTTCTATTTTCCCTTTTGGTACTTCTGACCACTTTCTGATCTTAATCTCTTCCAATTTCGTCCACCCACCAACAATCCTCCCTACCTAGTGGCGTCTTTGGCACTATAAGCATACCCAACGAAATTATTTGCATAACATTCTCTTTGGTTATCCATTAGGTGACTACTGCTTTCCGAGATGTAACCCTGATCAGGCAGCCCAAAATGTTGTAGAGGTCATAATCTATGAAATGGATGCATATGTCCCTTCCTCTATCAAAGTTTTCTCTCCCTATCGTCATTGTATGCAAAACTTAGTTCAAATCTTATTCCTTGAAGCATCTTGGATATAATTCGCTTATTTTGCATCACCTGTGGGGTTTCCACAAGACAAGATCAACTTGTGAGAGTTGCATGGAGAAAATGTCAATGAAACTCATCGTGCTGGTAAGCTTTATTGTTGATGTAACAACTTTCTCCTCAAGGGACAAAAATCAAATAATGTAACATTCAGAACAAAAACAGGTTTACAACTCTTGAGCAATAAGAACAGGTATATAAAATATAGAAATTTTATAGTACAATATCATTGCAAATTACACATAAAATACAAAATACAAAATACTCTCAAAAACTCAAGAAAAACACAAGTTCAATATAAGAATTGGAATTTCACATCATATAATAAACCAGTACGGACATTATGCAAAAAAAAAAATGAACAGCAACATGCTACAAAGAAAATTAAAAAAGTAATTGTAAATCATTAAAATTTCAGTCATTCAGGCATATTAATTATTCTACAAGATCTTGTTCATGCTGGACATAGATTAGTGCTATTAACTATAGATGTATCAACATTTTTGCATGGAGACTGAATATCACTTTGACATCGACGTTACATTTGCTCGTATTACCAGAATAAGGTGGAACAGAATTACTGTTCAACTCAGGAGTAACAGTAGGCATTTCCATAATTATTCCAACAATAAGTGTTTCTATCATCAGTTGACAGTTCAGCTTTCTTCCAATGAGTTTCTTATTAACTTTTCTTTGTTTCTATTCTCTTGTATTATTGTCAATGGATTGAAATCTTATTATATCAATAACATTTAGTAACTTTAAAGAGTTACGATTTGAATTTGGTCAGGAACAGCAATTGGTTTGATTTCCATTCTCCTTTTCTCTTTTTTTTATTGAGAATTTAGATGGCACTAGACGTTTGACCATGGTTGAGAGTATTGTTTTAGTGAGTCTTCCCAAAAGATGTTGTACTGGGCGTGTTTCTATGCTTTCTTGGGAAGTGTTTCTGATGCTCAGAAGCCCTAGGTAAGGATCCCTATTAGTTTTCCTACATATCTTCATCAATTTCTTGGTGATTTTCACAGATGCTCCAGCTGCTCCATTTGTCTTGTTGATTTCAGGACTAATAGGCTCATTTCTCACTCTTGTTAGAAACTTGTATAGCATAAGAGGAATACTAAAATCCAGTATCTGCAATTACAGTATCAGAAATGCCAGGATCAGTCCTGTTTATAACATATATAAATGATTTAGCTAAGGAGTTTGAATGTCCAACTGTTATGTTTGCAGATGATGCCAAAGTATTTACACAATTTAGCTCTTTTGAAGACATTCAAGCTATGGAGAGGGCTCTGGAGAGACTTAAAGCTTGGTGTAAGATATAGTTGCTTGAATTTATTATACAGTAAATGTACAACGATGCATATAGGATATAGGAATCAGGAATATGTTTATATTTTGAATGGAGAGGAGCACAAGTCATCTAATGCAGAGGATGATCTAGGAGTGTTGATAACCAGCCCAACATACTACGGGAACTGCAGCCAAGGATACCAGGACGGTCTGACTTATTAATGAAACTTCCCTCTTTGAATTTGGATATGACAAGACAAATTTCATCATTGGTACAACCTCATTTGGAACATGCTATACAAGACTGATCACCTTATCATGATAAGTATATTTGTGAATTGGAAAAGGTACAGCAAAGGATTACTAAGCCTGTGCCTGAGCTCAGGGATTCTATATTCATCTTTGGTGCAACCTCATTTGGAAAATGCGGTGCAAAGCTGATCACCTTACAATGGTAAGGATATCAATGAATTAGAAAAGGTACAGTGAAAGATGACTAAAGCATGTTCTTGACCTCAGGGACCTGGCTTATGTAGAACGATGTGACCGACTGGACCTGACAACGTTGCAATAAAGAAGACTCTGAGGAAATTCATTGGAAATCTTTAATATATTGAAAGGAATGGACAACATTAATTATTGTTTTCTATGAATATAGCGAAGGTAACACATGAGCCAGTACATGAAAATTTAAGAAAAAAGGTCACTGGAGAACATTAGTCTGAGAAAATTCCTTCAATGTGAGGGCTGTTAGCTTTTGGAATTCCCGTCTAGGAGAGGCTGTTACCACTCCGTCTATAGGTGCTTTTATAACTGGCTTGGACAGATGGTTTAAAATAAAAATTAAAGAATTTTAAGTTTTTGTAGTGTTATGTGAGTATTGGAGAATCTTTTGCAGATTGTGTATTGATTTTTAAGAGGAATTCCGCATACTAGAGCAGAAAATAAAGGGGAGTCTCAAAAGAAACGTCAGAACCTCTTAGCCTCCTATGTATTTGAACTTGGTAAGTTTGTCTAAAATAGTAGTCGCCGTGGCTCAGTCGGTAGCGTCTCCGACTCTGAGGCGTCAGGTCGAGGGTTCGCGCCCCGTCACGGTCTGAGGTTAGCAAAGGCATGCACTCAGCGTAAGGATTACATCTGCCAAAACAAGTCCTTCGCAAGAAGGCAACCGTCCTAGCCCTTGGTTGATAAGGGAGTCCGTGCCGTAAAACCGGAACTAAGTTTGTCTAAAATAGCGATGCTTCAGTTTAATTATAACTGCTTTAGGTGTATTTTCAGGTGAGTAAACAAAGAGCTGACTGATCTAGTCAAAAGTAACTTCATTTATTTTCCTCCAATAGTAAAAACATCAGTTCCAACCTTTTGGCATGGCCAGTAAATAACGTCTTGGAGAAATGGCTCCTCAGGTTATCTAATAGAGTGTGAAGAACATAAACACATAAATCATTGAACTGTCAAATGTCATCTGAGATTCCTTGCCATAAGATTAGTTCTAGAATTCGATGAAGACAAGAATTCACACCAATATAACAAGCATGGACTTTTTGCTTCATCTCATAAAACAGTCATGCTGGAATAACAACACTTTTACCAAGAAGACTTATTCCATCTTGTACAAACATTTTATTTCTGTAACGGAAGTCAAGTGTGAGAGGTTAAGGTAACAAAACTATTTTTAGGTCATCCTTCCATAATGGTCTGCTTCAGAATCTTTAGAGTGTCATCTGACTGAGTTTTCATACGTATTTCTTCAAGAAGAGAAGATTTAAATGAAAAGAACGACAATCTGTAAATAGATATTACTTCTCATTCAAGATACTGGAAGTAGGAGCACGTAATAGAGTATCAGAAGTAGGAATAACTTTTCCAGTTTTGCAAAATACTTCAAAATCACATGCCTGCCCTCAAGGTGTCATAGCTTGAAGATGCTTAGGGACACTTGTTAGAGCTTTCTTAACTTGGATAAAATGGGTTTATGGTCTGTTATTACTTTCACATTGCGACTAATGTGAAGTGATGAATTTTATTTACACCATACAGAATAGCAAGTATATCCTTCTCAGTGTGAGCATAATTTTTTTCTCGATATTTGAAAGTGTTCTGCATGCAAAAGCAATCAAACTTCCTTATTGCATTAGTGTTGAGTCTAATTCATATTTAGAGGCATTAGTTTCAAGCTTGAGCTCTGTATTGGGATCAAAGAAAGCCATAATTGGGCTGTTAATTATCATCCCCTTAATTCATGTAAACACTTTTATCTTGGCTTGAAGATCATGTCCAAGGGACATTTTTTGTTAGTAGATTATGAGGTGGATGCACAATATCAGCAACATGTTGTAAAGACTTCATCAACATGCTGTAGACACTTGGACATGTAATTTACCATACCTAGAGCATGACACAAATCATCAAGACCTTGGGGTGGTGGACTATCAGCAATGGTCATCATTTTCTCAGGATCAGACTGAAGAGCTTCTTTGGTAATGACATGACCCATGAAAGAAAAACTGTTCGCACCACAAAGTTAATTGTTTAAATGAACATTTCGTTCTCGACAGCTTTTGAAAAAGGATTCTAGATTTTGGCCATGTTCGTCAAGAGTTTGCCATGCACAATACTGTCATCCATTATGCAC
>JAXCGZ010022951.1:85000-86908 GCA_037179515.1 Halocaridina rubra
CCCTTACATTTGATAAGAATGCATATGCTGCCCTTACTACGCCATTTATATGTATTTCTGGAGACAAATCTGCCAATATGTTTACTCCTAGATCTCTCTCATTTTCTGTCTCCTGAAGTTGTACTCCAGCCACCGAGTAGTCAAGCTTGGGCCTTCTTGCACTTGTACCCATTCTCATTACCTTACATTTTGAGGTATTGAATTTCATTAGCCACTTTTCTGACCACTCATGCAGATTATTTAGATCCTCCTGAAGTTCTCTACCATTGTTCTCGTTTTTTACTTTCTTCACAATCTTTGCATCATCTGCAAACATATTCATGAATGAATTTACAGACTCTGGTAGGTCATTTACATATACAAGGAACAAAAGTGGCCCTAAAACTGAACCCTGTGGAACTCCACTACTAACTCTTCTCCATTCAGACACTGAGTGTCTTACTCTAACCCTCTGTTCCCTTCCTTCTAAGTAAGTTTTTATCCATTCCAAGACATTTCCACCTATTCTAGCCATTGATTGCAGCTTCCTAATAAGTCTCCCATGTGGAACAGTGTCAAACGCTTTCTGAAAGTCTAGGAATATGCAATCTGCCCAGCCCTCTCTTTCCTGTAAGATTTGGCTTACCTCATCATAAAATTCTAATAAGTTTGTTACTGTTGATCTTCCTTCTCTGAAGCCATGTTGCCTCACTGACAAAAAGTTGAAGGATTCCAAGTGAAGAGAGATATGTTTCCTTAGTAGTTTCTCCATAAGTTTGCAAACTATGCTGGTCAAGGAAACTGGTCTATAGTTCAGAGCCGTATCCCTCCTTCCCTTTTTGAAGATAGGTATCACATTTGCTTGTTTCCAGCATCTTGGAATCTCCCCCGACTCCAATGACTCCTTAAATATGATACTTAGTGCCACTGATATTGTGTTTGCGCATTTTTTAAGCACATGAGGGGATATGTCATCAGGACCTGTAGCTTTATGAACATCTAAATCCATCAGCGCTTTGCATACCTCTGTGGCTGTAAGGTTGATGTTCTCTAATACCGGCCCTTGAGCTTCTATCACTGCAATCTGAGGGGGTGGGGTATTTTCTACTGTAAATACTGACTGAAACTCCTTGTTCAATTCTTTGCAGATCTCTTCGTCCGTCTCAGTGATGCTTCCATCCGCTCTCTTTAGCCTTAAAACCTGTTCTTTTACCTTCAGTTTTCCTCTGATAAAGCTGTGGAAAAGCTTGGGATTTTCTTTAGCCTTCCTGGTGATGTCCCTCTCATAATCTTTCTCTGCCTCTCTCCTTTTACTTAGGTAGTCGTTTCTTGCTCTTTTGTAGGTTTGCCAGGCATTTATGTTTTTTCTCCTCCTATACCTTTTCCAGCATTTGTCTCTCCACTCCTTAGCTCTTTTACACCCATTATCGAACCATTTCTCTCTGGCATGAATTACACCTACTTTGGTGACAGGTATGCAGCAATCTACTATCTTCCCATATTTCTCACAAAAGATGTCATACATTTCTTGTACAGATTTGTTGTAAAATAAGGTTCTCCAGTCAATAA
Source organism: Halocaridina rubra (assembly GCA_037179515.1). Lineage (NCBI taxonomy): Eukaryota > Metazoa > Arthropoda > Malacostraca > Decapoda > Atyidae > Halocaridina > Halocaridina rubra. The sequence continues at coordinate 86,549 of JAXCGZ010022951.1, forward strand.
CTGCAAAAAGCTCATTCATTTTGATGTAATCTCCTTTCTGATAGTTCCTCCTCATGTCCTCAGTGCCTCTACTCTCAGGAAGAATGTCTTCAATGATATACTCCATCAACAACACACAGTGGTCACTCTTTCCAATTGGTGGTTCATACTCAATATTTTCAATATCCAACACATTATCTGTGAACACCAGATCAAGTAGTGATGGCTCATCCCCACCCCTGGCTCTTGTTGGTTCCATTACATGTTGGTGTAGGAAATTCCCTTGTACGCAATCTAGGAATCTTGCCCCAAAGGAGTCCTCACCACTGTGTGGGTCAAGATTTATCCAATCTATCTCTTTATGATTAAAGTCTCCCATAA
>JAXCGZ010022952.1:0-32500 GCA_037179515.1 Halocaridina rubra
CATTGTCTGTCTCTTGAAGTTGTACTCCAACCACCGAGTAGTCAAGCTTGGGCCTTCTTGCACTTGTACCCATTCTCATTACCTTACATTTTGAAGTATTGAATTTCATTAGCCACTTTTCTGACCACTCATGCAGATTATTTAGATCCTCCTGAAGTTCTCTACCATTGTTCTCGTTTTTTACTTTCTTCACAATCTTTGCATCATCTGCAAACATATTCATGAATGAATTTACAGACTCTGGTAGGTCATTTACATATACAAGGAACAAAAGTGGCCCTAAAACTGAACCCTGTGGAACTCCACTACTAACTCTTCTCCATTCACACACTGAGTGTCTTACTCTAACCCTCTGTTCCCTTCCTTCTAAGTAAGTTTTTATCCATTCCAAAACATTTCCACCTATTTTAGCCATTGAGTGCAACTTCCTAATAAGTCTCCCATGTGGAACAGTGTCAAACGCTTTCTGGAAGTCTAGGAATATGCAATCTGCCCAGCCCTCTCTTTCCTGTAAGATTTGGCTTACCTCATCATAAAATTCTAATAAGTTTGGTACTGTTGATCTACCTTCTCTGAAGCCATGTTGCCTCACTGACAAAAAGTTGAAGGATTCCAAGTGAAGAGAGATATGTTTCCTTAGTAGTTTCTCCATAACTTTGCAAACTATTCTGGTCAAGGAAACTGGTCTATAGTTCAGAGCCGTATCCCTCCTTCCCTTTTTGAAGATAGGTATCACATTTGCTTGTTTCCAGCATCTTGGAATCTCCCCCGACTCCAGTGACTCCTTAAATATGATACTTAGTGCCACTGATATTGTGTTTGCGCATTTTTTAAGCACATGAGGGGATATGTCATCGGGACCTGTAGCTTTATGAACATCTAAATCCATCAGCGCTTTGCATACCTCTGTGGCTGTAAGGTTGATGTTCTCTAATACCGGCCCTTGAGCTTCTATCACTGCAATCTGAGGGGGTGGGGTATTTTCTACTGTAAATACTGACTGAAACTCCTTGTGTGTGTGTGTGTGTGTGTGTGTGTGTGTGTGTGTGTGTGTGTGATTACCTAATTGTGATTACCTAATTGTGTTTACGGGAAAGAGCCCAAAGCTCGCATCTTCCCGTCTCCTGATCGGTTCCATTTTATACTTAGTGATACTTATCATACCTGTCCTTAAAACTATGGATTGAGATAGCATTAACTACCTCCTCGCTTAGCCAATTCCAATTATCAACTACTCTTACACTGAAAAAGTATTTCCTTACATCCTGCAAAGAAGTTTTCTTACGAAGCTTCAAACTATGACCTCTAGTTCTAGAGCCAGCCATATCGAAATATCGATCCCTATCCACTCTATCATAACCATGAAGGAATTTAAAGACTGTCACCATATCCCCCCTTACTCTTCTAGCTTCGAGTGATGGCAAGTCTAATTCCCTCAGCCTCTCATCATAACCGAGATTGCGTATTTCTGGCACCAGTTTCGTGGCATGTCTTTGAACTTTTTCAAGCTTAGCTATGTGCTTTTTCAAGTGCGGATTCCAAAAGGGGGCTGCATATTCCAGTTTTGGCCTCACATAGGTTACATAAATATTTCTGAACATTTCCTTGTCCATGTGCCTGAAGACTACCCTTACATTTGATAAGAATGCATATGCTGCCCTTACTATGCCATTTATATGTATTTCTGGAGACAAATCTGCCAGTATGTTTACTCCTAGATCTCTCTCATTTTCTGTCTCTTGAAGTTGTACTCCAACCACCGAGTAGTCAAGCTTGGGCCTTCTTGCACTTGTACCCATTCTCATTACCTTACATTTTGAAGTATTGAATTTCATTAGCCACTTTTCTGACCACTCATGCAGATTATTTAGATCCTCCTGAAGTTCTCTACCATTGTTCTCGTTTTTTACTTTCTTCACAATCTTTGCATCATCTGCAAACATATTCATGAATGAATTTACAGACTCTGGTAGGTCATTTACATATACAAGGAACAAAAGTGGCCCTAAAACTGAACCCTGTAGAACTCCACTACTAACTCTTCTCCATTCAGACACTGAGTGTCTTACGCTAACCCTCTGTTCCCTTCCTTCTAAGTAAGTTTTTATCCATTCCAAAACATTTCCACCTATTTTAGCCATTGATTGCAACTTCCTAATAAGTCTCCCATGTGGAACAGTGTCAAACGCTTTCTGGAAGTCTAGGAATATGCAATCTGCCCAGCCCTCTCTTTCCTGTAAGATTTGGCTTACCTCATCATAAAATTCTAATAAGTTTGTTACTGTTGATCTACCTTCTCTGAAGCCATGTTGCCTCACTGACAAAAAGTTGAAGGATTCCAAGTGAAGAGAGATATGTTTCCTTAGTAGTTTCTCCATAACTTTGCAAACTATTCTGGTCAAGGAAACTGGTCTATAGTTCAGAGCCGTATCCCTCCTTCCCTTTTTGAAGATAGGTATCACATTTGCTTGTTTCCAGCATCTTGAAATCTCCCCCGACTCCAGTGACTCCTTAAATATGATACTTAGTGCCACTGATATTGTGTTTGCGCATTTTTTAAGCACATGAGGGGATATGTCATCGGGACCTGTAGCTTTATGAACATCTAAATCCATCAGCGCTTTGCATACCTCTGTGGCTGTAAGGTTGATGTTCTCTAATACCGGCCCTTGAGCTTCTATCACTGCAATCTGAGGGGGTGGGGTATTTTCTACTGTAAATACTGACTGAAACTCCTTGTGTGTGTGTGTGTGTGTGTGTGTGTGTGTGTGTGTGTGATTACCTAATTGTGATTACCTAATTGTGTTTACGGGAAAGAGCCCAAAGCTCGTATCTTCCCGTCTCCTGATCGGTTCCATTTTAGACTTAGTGATACTTATCATACCTGTCCTTAAAACTATGGATTGAGATAGCATTAACTACCTCCTCGCTTAGCCAATTCCAATTATCAACTACTCTTACACTGAAAAAGTATTTCCTTACATCCTGCGAAGAAGTTTTCTTACGAAGCTTCAAACTATGACCTCTAGTTCTAGAGCCAGCAATATCAAAATATCGATCCCTATCCACTCTATCATAACCATGAAGGAATTTAAAGACTGTCACCATATCCACCCTCACTCTTCTAGCTTCGAGTGATGGTAAGTCTAATTCCCTCAGCCTCTCATCATAACTGAGATTGCGTATTTCTGGCACCAGTTTCGTGGCATGTCTTTGAACTTTTTCAAGCTTAGCTATGTGCTTTTTCAAGTGCGGATTCCAAAAGGGGGCTGCATATTCCAGTTTTGGCCTCACATAGGTTACATAAATATTTCTGAACATTTCCTTGTCCATGTGCCTGAAGACTACCCTTACATTTGATAAGAATGCATATGCTGCCCTTACTATGCCATTTATATGTATTTCTGGAGACAAATCTGCCAGTATGTTTACTCCTAGATCTCTCTCATTGTCTGTCTCTTGAAGTTGTACTCCAACCACCGAGTAGTCAAGCTTGGGCCTTCTTGCACTTGTACCCATTCTCATTACCTTACATTTTGAAGTATTGAATTTCATTAGCCACTTTTCTGACCACTCATGCAGATTATTTAGATCCTCCTGAAGCTCTCTACCATTGTTCTCGTTTTTTACTTTCTTCACAATCTTTGCATCATCTGCAAACATATTCATGAATGAATTTACAGACTCTGGTAGGTCATTTACATATACAAGGAACAAAAGTGGCCCTAAAACTGAACCCTGTGGAACTCCACTACTAACTCTTCTCCATTCAGACACTGAGTGTCTTACTCTAACCCTCTGTTCCCTTCCTTCTAAGTAAGTTTTTATCCATTCCAAAACATTTCCACCTATTTTAGCCATTGATTGCAACTTCCTAATAAGTCTCCCATGTGGAACAGTGTCAAACGCTTTCTGGAAGTCTAGGAATATGCAATCTGCCCAGCCCTCTCTTTCCTGTAAGATTTGGCTTACCTCATCATAAAATTCTAATAAGTTTGTTACTGTTGATCTACCTTCTCTGAAGCCATGTTGCCTCACTGACAAAAAGTTGAAGGATTCCAAGTGAAGAGAGATATGTTTCCTTAGTAGTTTCTCCATAACTTTGCAAACTATTCTGGTCAAGGAAACTGGTCTATAGTTCAGAGCCGTATCCCTCCTTCCCTTTTTGAAGATAGGTATCACATTTGCTTGTTTCCAGCATCTTGGAATCTCCCCCGACTCCAGTGACTCCTTAAATATGATACTTAGTGCCACTGATATTGTGTTTGCGCATTTTTTAAGCACATGAGGGGATATGTCATCGGGACCTGTAGCTTTATGAACATCTAAATCCATCAGCGCTTTGCATACCTCTGTGGCTGTAAGGTTGATGTTCTCTAATACCGGCCCTTGAGCTTCTATCACTGCAATCTGAGGGGGTGGGGTATTTTCTACTGTAAATACTGACTGAAACTCCTTGTGTGTGTGTGTGTGTGTGTGTGTGTGTGTGTGTGTGTGTGTGTGTGATTACCTAATTGTGATTACCTAATTGTGTTTACGGGAAAGAGCCCAAAGCTCGTATCTTCCCGTCTCCTGATCGGTTCCATTTTAGACTTAGTGATACTTATCATACCTGTCCTTAAAACTATGGATTGAGATAGCATTAACTACCTCCTCGCTTAGCCAATTCCAATTATCAACTACTCTTACACTGAAAAAGTATTTCCTTACATCCTGCGAAGAAGTTTTCTTACGAAGCTTCAAACTATGACCTCTAGTTCTAGAGCCAGCAATATCAAAATATCGATCCCTATCCACTCTATCATAACCATGAAGGAATTTAAAGACTGTCACCATATCCCCCCTCACTCTTCTAGCTTCGAGTGATGGTAAGTCTAATTCCCTCAGCCTCTCATCATAACTGAGATTGCGTATTTCTGGCACCAGTTTCGTGGCATGTCTTTGAACTTTTTCAAGCTTAGCTATGTGCTTTTTCAAGTGCGGATTCCATAAGGGGGCTGCATATTCCAGTTTTGGCCTCACATAGGTTACATAAATATTTCTGAACATTTCCTTGTCCATGTGCCTGAAGACTACCCTTACATTTGATAAGAATGCATATGCTGCCCTTACTATGCCATTTATATGTATTTCTGGAGACAAATCTGCCAGTATGTTTACTCCTAGATCTCTCTCATTGTCTGTCTCTTGAAGTTGTACTCCAACCACCGAGTAGTCAAGCTTGGGCCTTCTTGCACTTGTACCCATTCTCATTACCTTACATTTTGAAGTATTGAATTTCATTAGCCACTTTTCTGACCACTCATGCAGATTATTTAGATCCTCCTGAAGTTCTCTACCATTGTTCTCGTTTTTTACTTTCTTCACAATCTTTGCATCATCTGCAAACATATTCATGAATGAATTTACAGACTCTGGTAGGTCATTTACATATACAAGGAACAAAAGTGGCCCTAAAACTGAACCCTGTGGAACTCCACTACTAACTCTTCTCCATTCAGACACTGAGTGTCTTACTCTAACCCTCTGTTCCCTTCCTTCTAAGTAAGTTTTTATCCATTCCAAAACATTTCCACCTATTTTAGCCATTGAGTGCAGCTTCCTAATAAGTCTCCCATGTGGAACAGTGTCAAACGCTTTCTGGAAGTCTAGGAATATGCAATCTGCCCAGCCCTCTCTTTCCTGTAAGATTTGGCTTACCTCATCATAAAATTCTAATAAGTTTGGTACTGTTGATCTACCTTCTCTGAAGCCATGTTGCCTCACTGACAAAAAGTTGAAGGATTCCAAGTGAAGAGAGATATGTTTCCTTAGTAGTTTCTCCATAACTTTGCAAACTATTCTGGTCAAGGAAACTGGTCTATAGTTCAGAGCCGTATCCCTCCTTCCCTTTTTGAAGATAGGTATCACATTTGCTTGTTTCCAGCATCTTGGAATCTCCCCCGACTCCAGTGACTCCTTAAATATGATACTTAGTGCCACTGATATTGTGTTTGCGCATTTTTTAAGCACATGAGGGGATATGTCATCGGGACCTGTAGCTTTATGAACATCTAAATCCATCAGCGCTTTGCATACCTCTGTGGCTGTAAGGTTGATGTTCTCTAATACCGGCCCTTGAGCTTCTATCACTGCAATCTGAGGGGGTGGGGTATTTTCTACTGTAAATACTGACTGAAACTCCTTGTGTGTGTGTGTGTGTGTGTGTGTGTGTGTGTGTGTGTGTGTGTGTGTGATTACCTAATTGTGATTACCTAATTGTGTTTACGGGAAAGAGCCCAAAGCTCGCATCTTCCCGTCTCCTGATCGGTTCCATTTTATACTTAGTGATACTTATCATACCTGTCCTTAAAACTATGGATTGAGATAGCATTAACTACCTCCTCGCTTAGCCAATTCCAATTATCAACTACTCTTACACTGAAAAAGTATTTCCTTACATCCTGCAAAGAAGTTTTCTTACGAAGCTTCAAACTATGACCTCTAGTTCTAGAGCCAGCCATATCGAAATATCGATCCCTATCCACTCTATCATAACCATGAAGGAATTTAAAGACTGTCACCATATCCCCCCTTACTCTTCTAGCTTCGAGTGATGGCAAGTCTAATTCCCTCAGCCTCTCATCATAACCGAGATTGCGTATTTCTGGCACCAGTTTCGTGGCATGTCTTTGAACTTTTTCAAGCTTAGCTATGTGCTTTTTCAAGTGCGGATTCCAAAAGGGGGCTGCATATTCCAGTTTTGGCCTCACATAGGTTACATAAATATTTCTGAACATTTCCTTGTCCATGTGCCTGAAGACTACCCTTACATTTGATAAGAATGCATATGCTGCCCTTACTATGCCATTTATATGTATTTCTGGAGACAAATCTGCCAGTATGTTTACTCCTAGATCTCTCTCATTTTCTGTCTCTTGAAGTTGTACTCCAACCACCGAGTAGTCAAGCTTGGGCCTTCTTGCACTTGTACCCATTCTCATTACCTTACATTTTGAAGTATTGAATTTCATTAGCCACTTTTCTGACCACTCATGCAGATTATTTAGATCCTCCTGAAGTTCTCTACCATTGTTCTCGTTTTTTACTTTCTTCACAATCTTTGCATCATCTGCAAACATATTCATGAATGAATTTACAGACTCTGGTAGGTCATTTACATATACAAGGAACAAAAGTGGCCCTAAAACTGAACCCTGTAGAACTCCACTACTAACTCTTCTCCATTCAGACACTGAGTGTCTTACGCTAACCCTCTGTTCCCTTCCTTCTAAGTAAGTTTTTATCCATTCCAAAACATTTCCACCTATTTTAGCCATTGATTGCAACTTCCTAATAAGTCTCCCATGTGGAACAGTGTCAAACGCTTTCTGGAAGTCTAGGAATATGCAATCTGCCCAGCCCTCTCTTTCCTGTAAGATTTGGCTTACCTCATCATAAAATTCTAATAAGTTTGTTACTGTTGATCTACCTTCTCTGAAGCCATGTTGCCTCACTGACAAAAAGTTGAAGGATTCCAAGTGAAGAGAGATATGTTTCCTTAGTAGTTTCTCCATAACTTTGCAAACTATTCTGGTCAAGGAAACTGGTCTATAGTTCAGAGCCGTATCCCTCCTTCACTTTTTGAAGATAGGTATCACATTTGCTTGTTTCCAGCATCTTGGAATCTCCCCCGACTCCAGTGACTCCTTAAATATGATACTTAGTGCCACTGATATTGTGTTTGCGCATTTTTTAAGCACATGAGGGGATATGTCATCGGGACCTGTAGCTTTATGAACATCTAAATCCATCAGCGCTTTGCATACCTCTGTGGCTGTAAGGTTGATGTTCTCTAATACCGGCCCTTGAGCTTCTATCACTGCAATCTGAGGGGGTGGGGTATTATCTACTGTAAATACTGACTGAAACTCCTTGTGTGTGTGTGTGTGTGTGTGTGTGTGTGTGTGTGTGTGATTACCTAATTGTGATTACCTAATTGTGTTTACGGGAAAGAGCCCAAAGCTCGCATCTTCCCGTCTCCTGATCGGTTCCATTTTATACTTAGTGATACTTATCATACCTGTCCTTAAAACTATGGATTGAGATAGCATTAACTACCTCCTCGCTTAGCCAATTCCAATTATCAACTACTCTTACACTGAAAAAGTATTTCCTTACATCCTGCAAAGAAGTTTTCTTACGAAGCTTCAAACTATGACCTCTAGTTCTAGAGCCAGCCATATCGAAATATCGATCCCTATCCACTCTATCATAACCATGAAGGAATTTAAAGACTGTCACCATATCCCCCCTTACTCTTCTAGCTTCGAGTGATGGCAAGTCTAATTCCCTCAGCCTCTCATCATAACCGAGATTGCGTATTTCTGGCACCAGTTTCGTGGCATGTCTTTGAACTTTTTCAAGCTTAGCTATGTGCTTTTTCAAGTGCGGATTCCAAAAGGGGGCTGCATATTCCAGTTTTGGCCTCACATAGGTTACATAAATATTTCTGAACATTTCCTTGTCCATGTGCCTGAAGACTACCCTTACATTTGATAAGAATGCATATGCTGCCCTTACTATGCCATTTATATGTATTTCTGGAGACAAATCTGCCAGTATGTTTACTCCTAGATCTCTCTCATTTTCTGTCTCTTGAAGTTGTACTCCAACCACCGAGTAGTCAAGCTTGGGCCTTCTTGCACTTGTACCCATTCTCATTACCTTACATTTTGAAGTATTGAATTTCATTAGCCACTTTTCTGACCACTCATGCAGATTATTTAGATCCTCCTGAAGTTCTCTACCATTGTTCTCGTTTTTTACTTTCTTCACAATCTTTGCATCATCTGCAAACATATTCATGAATGAATTTACAGACTCTGGTAGGTCATTTACATATACAAGGAACAAAAGTGGCCCTAAAACTGAACCCTGTAGAACTCCACTACTAACTCTTCTCCATTCAGACACTGAGTGTCTTACGCTAACCCTCTGTTCCCTTCCTTCTAAGTAAGTTTTTATCCATTCCAAAACATTTCCACCTATTTTAGCCATTGATTACAACTTCCTAATAAGTCTCCCATGTGGAACAGTGTCAAACGCTTTCTGGAAGTCTAGGAATATGCAATCTGCCCAGCCCTCTCTTTCCTGTAAGATTTGGCTTACCTCATCATAAAATTCTAATAAGTTTGTTACTGTTGATCTACCTTCTCTGAAGCCATGTTGCCTCACTGACAAAAAGTTGAAGGATTCCAAGTGAAGAGAGATATGTTTCCTTAGTAGTTTCTCCATAACTTTGCAAACTATTCTGGTCAAGGAAACTGGTCTATAGTTCAGAGCCGTATCCCTCCTTCCCTTTTTGAAGATAGGTATCACATTTGCTTGTTTCCAGCATCTTGGAATCTCCCCCGACTCCAGTGACTCCTTAAATATGATACTTAGTGCCACTGATATTGTGTTTGCGCATTTTTTAAGCACATGAGGGGATATGTCATCGGGACCTGTAGCTTTATGAACATCTAAATCCATCAGCGCTTTGCATACCTCTGTGGCTGTAAGGTTGATGTTCTCTAATACCGGCCCTTGAGCTTCTATCACTGCAATCTGAGGGGGTGGGGTATTTTCTACTGTAAATACTGACTGAAACTCCTTGTGTGTGTGTGTGTGTGTGTGTGTGTGTGTGGTGTGTGATTACCTAATTGTGATTACCTAATTGTGTTTACGGGAAAGAGCCCAAAGCTCGCATCTTCCCGTCTCCTGATCGGTTCCATTTTATACTTAGTGATACTTATCATACCTGTCCTTAAAACTATGGATTGAGATAGCATTAACTACCTCCTCGCTTAGCCAATTCCAATTATCAACTACTCTTACACTGAAAAAGTATTTCCTTACATCCTGCAAAGAAGTTTTCTTACGAAGCTTCAAACTATGACCTCTAGTTCTAGAGCCAGCCATATCGAAATATCGATCCCTATCCACTCTATCATAACCATGAAGGAATTTAAAGACTGTCACCATATCCCACCTTACTCTTCTAGCTTCGAGTGATGGCAAGTCTAATTCCCTCAGCCTCTCATCATAACCGAGATTGCGTATTTCTGGCACCAGTTTCGTGACATGTCTTTGAACTTTATCAAGCTTAGCTATGTGCTTTTTCAAGTGCGGATTCCAAAAGGGGGCTGCATATCCGAGTTTTGGCCTCACATAGGTTACATAAATATTTCTGAACATTTCCTTGTCCATGTGCCTGAAGGCTACCCTTACATTTGATAAGAATGCATATGCTGCCCTTACTACGCCATTTATATGTATTTCTGGAGACAAATCTGCCAGTATGTTTACTCCTAGATCTCTCTCATTTTCTGTCTCTTGAAGTTGTACTCCAGCCACCGAGTAGTCAAGCTTGGGCCTTCTTGCACTTGTACCCATTCTCATTACCTTACATTTTGAAGTATTGAATTTCATTAGCCACTTTTCTGACCACTCATGCAGATTATTTAGATCCTCCTGAAGTTCTCTACCATTGTTCTCGTTTTTTACTTTCTTCACAATCTTTGCATCATCTGCAAACATATTCATGAATGAATTTACAGACTCTGGTAGGTCATTTACATATACAAGGAACAAAAGTGGCCCTAAAACTGAACCCTGTGGAACTCCACTACTAACTCTTCTCCATTCAGACACTGAGTGTCTTACTCTAACCCTCTGTTCCCTTCCTTCTAAGTAAGTTTTTATCCATTCCAAAACATTTCCACCTATTCTAGCCATTGAGTGCAGCTTTCTAATAAGTCTCCCATGTGGAACAGTGTCAAACGCTTTCTGGAAGTCTAGGAATATGCAATCTGCCCATCCCTCTCTTTCCTGTAAGATTTGGCTTACCTCATCATAAAATTCTAATAAGTTTGTTACTGTTGATCTACCTTCTCTGAAGCCATGTTGCCTCACTGACAAAAAGTTGAAGGATTCCAAGTGAAGAGAGATATGTTTCCTTAGTAGTTTCTCCATAACTTTGCAAACTATGCTGGTCAAGGAAACTGGTCTATAGTTCAGAGCCGTGTCCCTCCTTCACTTTTTGAAGATAGGTATCACATTTGCTTGTTTCCAGCATCTTGGAATCTCCCCCGACTCCAGTGACTCCTTAAATATGATACTTAGTGCCACTGATATTGTGTTTGCGCATTTTTTAAGCACATGAGGGGATATGTCATCAGGACCTGTAGCTTTATGAACATCTAAATCCATCAGCGCTTTGCATACCTCTGTGGCTGTAAGGTTGATGTTCTCTAATACCGGCCCTTGAGCTTCTATCACTGCAATCTGAGGGGGTGGGGTATTTTCTACTGTAAATACTGACTGAAACTCCTTGTTCAATTCTTTGCAGATCTCTTCGTCCGTCTCAGTGATGCTTCCATCCGCTCTCTTTAGCCTTAAAACCTGTTCTTTTACCTTCAGTTTTCCTCTGATAAAGCTGTGGAAAAGCTTGGGATTTTCTTTAGCCTTCCTGGTGATGTCCCTCTCATAATCTCACTCTGCCTCTCTTCTTTTACTTAGGTAGTCATTTCTTGCTCTTTTGTAGGTTTGCCAGGCATTTATGTTTTTTCTCCTCCTATACCTTTTCCAGCATTTGTCTCTCCACTCCTTAGCTCTTTTACACCCATTATCGAACCATTTCTCTCTGGCATGAATTGCACCTACTTTGGTGACAGGTATGCAGCAATCTACTATCTTCCCATATTTCTCACAAAACATGTCATACATTTCTTGTACAGATTTGTTGTAAAATAAGGTTCTCCAGTCAATATCTGCAAAAAGCTCATTCATTTTGATGTAATCTCCTTTCGGATAGTTCCTCCTCATGTCCTCAGTGCCTCTACTCTCAGGCAGAATATCTTCAATGATATACTCCATCAACAACACACAGTGGTCACTCTTTCCCATTGGTGGTTCATACTCAATATTTTCAATATTCAACACATTATCTGTGAACCCTAGATCAAGTAGTGATGGCTCATCCCCACCCCTGGCTCTTGTTGGTTCCATTACATGTTGGTGTAGGAAATTCCCTTGTACGCAATCTAGGAATCTTGCCCCGAATGAGTCCTCACCACTGTGTGGGTCAAGATTTATCCAATCTATCTCTTTATGATTAAAGTCTCCCATAATCAAAATCCTACATTTTTTCTCCCGTGCCATGTTAACAACTGAGTTTATGACCTCAATAGTACCTATATGACTTTCCTCATAAATTTCAAGCCTATTTTGGTTCCTTGGTGGGTTGTATACAACAGTTATTATAATGCTCTCTGACCCAGTATTTATGCGAGCAACAAGAAATTCCCTGAACTCACTTTCTATAGCCAAGTTTATTTCTTCAACTTGAATCCTCTCACTTATGAGCAGTGCTATCCCTCCACCAGTCCTCTCAGATCTTTCAACCCTTAGTATTCTGAAGCCCTTAGGAAAAACTGTGACACTGTTTATGTCCTCACTCAACTTAGTCTCTGTAATTGCTACTATATCTGCCTTACTGTTGTGAATCCTATCTTTTAATTCTACTGCCTTACCAGCTAATCCATCAGCATTTGTGTATAACAATCTTAATGAGGCCCCATCCCCTGATCTTCTGTCATTATCTTCTTTATCTCCCCTTTGTCTGGAAGTATTCTGTAACAAAAAAATTGTTTCTCTTCTTCATTTCTTTCATCATTTAACCTTCTTGCCTCTTGCAACAAGTTTTTGATCTTTCCCATCTCTTCCTGTGTTCTGTATCGTCTAATGAACACTTCTTTGCATTCTTGAAGGTCTTTTAGACTTTTTTTTCTCAACAATATTTCCCTACATGTTTCCCCTCTCTCAAAGGTTACTTTTGTTGGTCTCGGCTTTCCTTCCCTCGAATATTTACCTAGTTGGTGTATGTTTACAATATCCTCAGGACCACATACTACTCCAAGCTTTCTTATCAGGTCTACAACCGTAGCTTTATTTTCTTCAAGTCTCCCCTGACATGTTGGCTCCTGGGATTCACTTATGCCTGAGATTACCACTGTCTTCTCCTTATCAAGTGCCTGTCTGATGAGTGGGTTTGCCCTTTCCATCACAACGTCTTTCATTTTTTCGATTACTGTCTCTTTATAGTCAACTGTTTGTATGTTTTCCAGTGCCACCACCTTTACAGCCTCTTTTACTGCCACATTCCCCTTTAGTGCATCAGCAAAGGACGTTTTCATGGCATCATTTTTCATATTCAGCTCCTGGAACTCTTTTCTGAACTGTTCAATGTTTTCCTTAATCTGGACATTCCAAGCAGCAATCTCGTCTCTCTCAGAAGAGAGCAGTGAACTAACATCTAATTCCTTTAGGTTGTCATTCAGCTGTTTGCTTTTATCTTCTTGTTTAGAAATTCAACTAGAATCTAGAATTTCTAAACAAGAAGATAAAAACAAACAGCTGAATGACAACCTAAAGGATTTAGATGTTAGTTCACTGCTCTCTTCTGAGAGAGACGAGATTGCTGCTTGGAATGTCCAGATTAAGGAAAACATTGAACAGTTCAGAAAAGAGTTCCAGGAGCTGAATATGGAAAATGATGCCATGAAAACGTCCTTTGCTGATGCACTAAAGGGGAATGTGGCAGTAAAAGAGGCTGTAAAGGTGGTGGCACTGGAAAACATACAAACATTTGACTATAAAGAGACAGTAATCGAAAAAATGTATGTATATATATGTGATTACCTAATTGTGATTACCTAATTGTGTTTACGGGAAAGAGCCCAAAGCTCGTATCTTCCCGTCTCCTGATCGGTTCCATTTTTAGACTTAGTGATACTTATCATACCTGTCCTTAAAACTATGGATTGAGATAGCATTAACTACCTCCTCGCTTAGCCAATTCCAATTATCAACTACTCTTACACTGAAAAAGTATTTCCTTACATCCTGCAAACAAGTTTTCTTACGAAGCTTCAAACTATGACCTCTAGTTCTAGAGCCAGCCATATCGAAATATCGATCCCTATCCACTCTATCATAACCATGAAGGAATTTAAAGACTGTCACCATATCCCCCCATACTCTTCTAGCTTCGAGTGATGGCAAGTCTAATTCCCTCAGCCTCTCATCATAACCGAGATTGCGTATTTCTGGCACCAGTTTCGTGGCATGTCTTTGAACTTTTTCAAGCTTAGCTATGTGCTTTTTCAAGTGCGGATTCCAAAAGGGGGCTGCATATTCCAGTTTTGGCCTCACATAGGTTACATAAATATTTCTGAACATTTCCTTGTCCATGTGCCTGAAGGCTACCCTTACATTTGATAAGAATGCATATGCTGCCCTTACTACGCCATTTATATGTATTTCTGGAGACAAATCTGCCAGCATGTTTATGTATGTATGTGTGTATATGTGTATGTGTATGTATATGTATCTATATGTATGCATATATGTGTGCATGTGTATGTATGTATGTATGTGATTACCTAATTGTGATTACCTAATTGTGTTTACGGGAAAGAGTCCAAAGCTCGTATCTTCCCTTCTCCTGATCGGTTCCATTTTCTACTTGGTGATACTTATCATACCTGTACTTAAAACTATTGATTGAGATAGCATTAACTACCTCCTCGCTTAGCCAATTCCAATTATCAACTACTCTTACACTGAAAAAGTATTTCCTTACTTCTTGCAAAGAAGTTTTCTTACGAAGCTTCAAACTATGACCTCTAGTTCTAGAACCTGCCATATCAAAATATCGATCCCTATCCACTCTATCATAACCATGAAGGAATTTAAAGACTGTCACTATATCCCCCCTCAATCTTCTAACTTCGAGTGATGGTAAATCTGATTCCCTCAGCCTCTCATCATAACTGAAATTACGTATTTCAGGCACCAGTCTCGTGGCATGTCTTTGAACTTTTTCAAGTTTAGCTATGTGCTTTTTCAAGTGCGGATTCCAAAAGGGGCCTGCATATTCGAATTTTGGCCTCACATTGGTTACATAGATATTTCTGAATATTTTCTTGTCCATGTGCCTGAAGGCTACCCTTACATTTGATAAGAATGCATATGCTGCCTTTACTATGCCATTTATATGTATTTCTAGAGACAAATCTGCTAGTATATTTACTCCTAGATCTCTCTCATTTTCTGTCTCTTAAAATTGTACCCCAGCCACCAAGTATTCAAGCTTAGGCCTTCTTGCACTTGTACCCATTCTCATTACCTTACATTTTGAAGTATTGAATTTCATTAGCCACTTTTCTGCCACTCGTGCAGATTATTTAGATCTTCCTGAAGTTCTCTACCATTGTTCTCGTTTTCTACTTTCTTCACAATCTTTGCATCATCTGCAAACATATTCATGAATGAATTTACAGACTCTGATAGGTCATTTACATATACAAGGAATAAAAGTGGCCCTAAAACTGAACCCTGTGGAACTCCACTACTAACTCTTCTCCATTCAGACACTGAGTGTCTTACTCTAACCCTCTGTTCCCTTCCTTCTAAGTAAGTTTTTATCCATTTCAAGATAGTTCCACCTATTCTAGCCATTGCTTGCAGCTTCCTAATAAGTCTAACATGTGGAACAGTGTCAAACGCTTTCTGGAAGTCTAGGAATATGCAATCTGCCCAGCCCTCTCTTTCCTGTAAGATTCGGCTTACCTCATCATAAAATTCTAATAAGTTTGTTACTGTTGATCTACCTTCTCAGAAGCAATGTTGACTCACTGACAAAAAGTTGAAGGATTCCAAGTGAAGAGAGATATGTTTCCTTAGTAGTTTCTCCATAACTTTGCAAACTATGCTGGTTAAGGAAACTGGTCTATAGTTCAGAGCAGTATCCCTCCTTCCCTTTTTGAAGATAGGTATCACGTTTGCTTGTTTCCAGCATCTTGGAATCTCCCCTGACTCCAGTGACTTTTTAAATATGATACTTAGTGCCATTGATATTGAGCTTGCGCATTTTTTAAGTACATGAGGGGATATGTCACCAGGACCTGTAGCTTTATGAACATCCAACTCCATCAGCACTTTGCATACCTCTGTGGCTGTAAGGATGATGTTCTCTAATACCGGCCCTTGAGCTTCTATCTCTGCAATCTGAGGGGGTGGGGTATTTTCTTCTGTAAATACTGACTGAAACTCCTTGTTCAATTCTTTGCAGATCTCTTCATCCATCTCAGTGATGCTTCCATCCTCTCTCTTAAGCCTTAAAACCTGTTCTTTTACCTTCGGTTTTAATCTGATAAACTGTGGAAAAGCTAGAGATTTTCTTTAGCCTTCCTGGTGATGTCCCTCTCATAGTTTCTCTCTGCCTCTCTTCTTTTACTTAGGTAGTCATTTCTTGCTCTTTTGTAGGTTTGCAAGGCATTTATGTTTTTTCTCTTCCTAAACCTTTTCCAGCATTTGTCTCTCCACTCCTTAGCTCTTTTACACTCATTATCGAACCATTTCTCTCTGGAATGAATTACACGTACTTAAGTGAAAGGTATGCAGCAATCTACAATCTTCAAATATTTCTCAAAAATGATGCCATACATTTATTGTACAGGTTTGTTGTAAAATAAGGTTCTCCAATCAATAACTGCAAAAAGCTTATTCATTTTGATGTAATCTCCTTTCGGATAGTTCCTCCTCATGTTCTCAGTGCCTCTACTCTCAGGCAGAATATCTTCAATCATATACTCCATCAACAACACACAGTGGTCACTCTTTCCAGTTGGTGGTTCATACTCAATTTTTTCAATATCCAACACATTATCTATGAATACTAGATCAAGAAGTGATGGCTCATCCCCACCCCTGGCCCTCATTGGTTCCATTACATGTTGGTGTAGGAAATTCCCTTGTATGCATCTAGGACAAACAAACAAAACAAACAAACTTTATTTCCATTTCAATACAATGGGTATTCGTCAGCCAGGGCAAGCCCCAACCCCTCACTGTGGTGTCCAACCACAGCAGTTCCTGCCAGTAAACAGCTTAAACTCTCGGTCTTGGAGGGGAACCGATCTTTCGACCTCGTGAATATGAAGCCAGCGCGTTACCACTGTACTAGCCAGGACTGTGTGGCTTAAGATTTATCCAATCTATCTCTTTATGATTAAAATCTCCCATAATCAAAATCCTACATTTTCTCTCCCCTGCCATGTTAGCAACTGAGTTTATGACCTCAATAGTACCTGTATGACTTTCCTCATAAACTTCTAGCCTATTCTGGTTCATTGGTGGGTTATATACATCAGTTATTATAATGTTCTCTGACTCAGTATTTATGCGAGCAACAAGAAATTCCTTGAACTCACTTTCCATAGCTAAGTTTATTTCTTCAACTTGAATCCTTTCACTTATGAGCAGTGCTATCCCTCCACCAGTCCACTCAGATCTTTCAAACCTTAATATTCTGAAGCCCTTAGGAAAAACTGTGACACTGTTTATGTCCTCACTCAAGTTAGTCTCTGTTATTGCTACTATATCTGCCTTGCTGTTGTGAATCCTGTTGTGACAGACTGTTTTGCTCAAAGACACCAGAGGCTGTTAGATGCCTTATTAATTAATCTAATAACTTAACTGTCATTTTTCTAACAAAAGTAATTCCCACTTCTTGACTTTTGCAGATTATGATTATTTGCAATTTATATTTTAGCTTATAGCTAATTTTAAATATACCTTATTTACTCTACTTGTACATGTAGAAGAATAGTCCCGATATAGAGGCTGCTCCTACTTTTCACATCTTCAGTGAACTCACCAGATATGTTTTGCTTACAATTTTCTTATTATAAAAATTGTTCTTGCTATTGATTTTGTTATAAATTTGACCTTGTTGTTATGTCATTAGCCTTTCTAGATATATATCAGTAGCTTCTTTATTATTTGAGTACTTAAATTCCGTCTCCTACGAGCAAAGAACGTTCTAGAGATTGTTTACCAGTAACCTAACTTTACATTATTATTCTCGTTTTATTTTATTTGCTTCCACTTGTTGCACCTAAAACACTGTCTCTCCCTTGCATCTCTGCTATAATTGCCTGCCAGGGACCACCACTAAAATAGTCCTTAAATGATATCAGAGCCAGTTACTGCTCTAGAAATGTATCCTGCAGATGACGTCACCAGGAGGGACAATGAAGCCTCCTCTTTTGGCGCCCAAACACCGGAGAGGCAACATCTCGCCTGAGCAGTCTAAGTTTATTTCAAACCTTATTTACGTGGCATCTTCACAGGAATTCATCTGGCACAACAAGGCTAGGGATAGTGCATGGAAAAGCTCGTGGGTCAAGCAAATTGGTTTTTCGAGAATTAGTTACATTTGTTACAGGCTAAATCTTACAAATTTTTTCTCAGATTCCATTCCCATACAAACAAAATTTTGTAGATTACCTAACTGGAATCTCACTTGCCAAAGTTAATTCCTTAACCTGGAAATTACAGCTGATACACATTGCTTAGAAGTTTCTTTTCATTGAATGTGATAAACAAAAATCTCATCCTCTGAAGACTGGTTATGAGCCTGTAAAAATCTATCCCTTTTCCTAATAAATTCTAATTTCATTTCAACTCTTTCTATCATCGTAAATAAAGTGTTTTATGTCAAAAACTCGTGAATAAAGCTATTTGCTATATAAATTGCAAATAATTAATCATTTAGCTAAAGTGTTTTATGCTATAAACTGCTAATAATTAAAAGGTAATTTTACCCTGTTGGCTTTGCAAATATTTCTTGTTGACCACAGTTTAATGAATGCATACTGTATTTATCTTGCTAATTCTTCATATGTTGGGGATAAAGTGTTTTGATTTATATAAGTTGCAAATACTTCAAAAGGTGGTTTTGCACCCTCTTTTTCATTGCAAACAGTTCTTGATAACCAAAAGTGAATGAATACTGTATTTATCTCGTAGATTGTTCCTTTATCCTAAATAGAGTGTTTTATCATGTTAATTGCAAATCAGTAATAAGCATTGCAACTTTTGTGGTTGCCCACAATATAAGGAATACATACAGTACTGTATTTGTCTTGCTTATTCTTCATTTATTGTGAATAAATTGTTTTCCTTTAATACCAGTAAAGAATTAATGGTTTGGTATGCTATTATGGTAGCATAAATATTTCTGGTTAGCTGTGAATAACCAATATATTTTTATCCAGTAGAATGATATTGGAAACTCATAATGAGTGTGTTCATGCTTTCAGTTTCCCATTATTAACAGTGTGTCGTTTCTGTTACTGCAATTGCAGTGTCCTCTATTTTACTCTGCCTGTGTGACAGAGGTAATCGTCGAGTTGAGGCCAAAGTCTTGGCATACATCCATGGTGCCGGGAAATGAAATCGTGCTCACCACATCCGGGATTCGAGGCAGCATTTCATAAAATTTAATTAGAAAATTTAATTCAATTCTTTTAATGGCATTGCATATCCAAAATTAAAAGAAAGTTGAATTCTGAGTTTCATTTAACCGAGTCCTGGTAGTATGTGTGGGGTGTTCAAGTGCAAATACCTGTCCTGTCTGTTTGTGAGCTCTTAACTGAGCTCAGTACTTTGAGTCCCCTTAGTAAAACAGAATCTTAACAAACACTCTACCATCCCAACCCAACAAGTTTGGCGCCCGAACAGGGACCCGAACAAACAGACTGACTTTGATAAATTTATTTTTATTTTGATTTTTAACATTGCACATGAAACCCGATTACCATTGCCTCGATTATTGAAATGAATGAATCTTAGGCTGCACACGAAAATTCTCGCGCTAGAGACGTTGCTTATCAAAATTTTTTTTTTATTTTCAATATTAATTATGGTAACTAATATTTTCTTGTTTCCCATGTAGTAAACAATATTTCAGGAAATCTACATGAGATTACGTGGTAACAGACTTAAGAAATTTTGCATGACGAGAAGATGTGTTATTTAAAATTTTATTTATTTGCGTGATAAGATTGAGTTTTAAAGCATTCGTGTTTTAAATATTCGTTAAAGGGTGATACTTGTTAAGAATTGTTTATATTTCCTTGGGATTTAGGAATTGGGAGAAAGCATATTAAGTATTTTGCTTATAATTGTGTTTTATATTCAAGCATTGACTGCTTAGAGATTGGGAAGAAAAACTTTGGTGTCATTTATCGAGCCTAGGCTAAGCCTTTCATGTGTCTGAGTTGTCACTTGAAAATAAATTTTCTCATTACTAGTAGACATGTGTAATCTGGCTGCCTAGTAAGCTGTTAGCTTATCGTTGGTGTATTTTGCATAGGATCTGTGCCCTTTTTGGCAACACTCCAGAATTTTACTTACGACATTTTATTTGTGGGTACTGCCATATACGCGCTCATACGCAGGCACGACCGCTATACTGTACTTGTTTGTATTACTTACGACATTTTATTTGTGGGTACTGCCATATATGCGCTCATACGCAGGCACGACCGCTATACTGTACTTGTTGTACTCTATGGAACTGGGTGCTAGTCGGTAAATTTCGTTGTTGCTCATTCCTTTCATTTGCACCATAACCGCAGGTACTGCCACGTATTGCTGTTGAGCAGGCACGACTGCCATTCTGCATTACCAGTTTTTCAAGCACTGTTTTGCAACATTTTGTTGCTGTTGCACTTGATTGTGTTGCTCATTCCTTTCATTTGCACGATAACCGCAAGTACTGACACATATTGCTGTTAAGCAGGACGACTGCCATTCTGCATTACCAGTGTTTCATGCACTCTTTTGCAACATTTTGTTGCTGTTGCACTTGATTGTGTTGCTCATTCCTTTCATTTGCACGATAACCGCAGGTACTGCCACATATTGCTGTTAAGCAGGCACGACTGCCATTCTGTATTACTAGTGTTTTATGCACAGTTTTGCAACATTTTGCTGCTGTTGCACTTGATTGTATTTTGAGTCACTTTTATGGTGAGGTTTTGAGATCACTTTTCCGTTTAAGTTTGAACTGTGGTATTGAATTTTTTTTTTCTCCTTGGTGTTGTGTGGTTCTTTCATTTTTTTTTTCTACTATTGTATTGTAGAGATTTGTTATTTTTTGTGGTTGTTTTGGCACTTCGTTATTGACTGTTTAGGAAACAAACATGGAAACCATCAAAACATTCGATGAGGAGCGTTACCTGGACATAATGATTGCTAGGGGTGAGAGATGCGGTTTTTCCCCAAGACAGAAGCTCTTTGAATGGGCTCATGAGAAGATGGTTGAACGCCGAGATAAGCTGGAGAAGAGAGCAAGTGATGAGGCACAAGCACAACGTGAACATGAGCTTGCGTTTGCTTGGCTTCGAGCGGGAATCCCAGACAGTAGTCCTTTATCCGGAAATAGAGATTACAGGAAAGGGAAGCACAAGAGCCCCTCACAGAACTTCAATCGTCCAGCTCATCCTCCTCACACTCCTAAGCCTTATTACGGCCATGTACCCACACTCAAGAAGGATGACCCGGTAAGACCTAAGCCTCAGCAGTTCAGAGGCAACGGCAATTACTCTGCTCCACCTTCCCAGGGTTTTCAGCCAAACTCTAAGAGCCACCACGCTCCCTCACACAGCTGCGGCCCGCAGAGCCGTCCAGCCACGCACTTGGCCCATGCTGTTGAAACAAGGCCAGAAAGGGCCACCGAGGATAACGCCGAGGAACCACCACACAAACTTGCCAATGTGGAATTCATCAAACATGATGATCTGGAAATGATCCCAAAATGCCTAGAAACCATAAATGGCATGGAAGCTGAGATAGCCCTTGACACAGGGGCCAATGGCATACTTGTTGATGAGAAATTCGTCAGGGATGAAGATTTTACTGGCAAAATCGTTCCTGTGCGGGTTGCTGAAGGAACACCCCAAATAGGACGCTGCTGTGTCATTGACCTGGATTGCAAATACTACAAGGGAAAAGCCCCAGCTGTGGCAATGATTGGGCTTATGTACCCTGTCTTGATGGGTCGTGCACTGAACCTAATTCCTACTTTCCAGGCCGACCTCTACCACAAGGACATTTCTCGTTATAACTTCCCTCGGGGGAAGTCACATGAAGCCATTTCAGCAGCAACTCCTGGCCTCGATGCCAAGAATTTGGACGATTCTCCAACTGACTCCATTGAGTCTACTGCAGTCAGTACACGTAATGTGGAACGTGGAGAGTGTCCCCTCCTTTACCAGATGATGCACCTCTAGAGCCATTGAAGTCCCGTCCAGACTTTGCCGAATTGCAGCAAGACTGTATCAACCTCAAACGCTGGATGCAGCAGGCCACCGAGGGAAGGACCTTCATGGTGAGAGGAGGAGGCCAGATCACTTACGCCCTTGAAGATGGAGTACTTCGTAGGCATGTGACTAAAGATGGCCACACCTTTAAACAGTTGGTGGTGACCGCTTCATTGCACCGCCAGGCTATGTATGTGGCACACCATTTACCTCTGAGTGGACACAGAGGCAAAGCAAAAACTCGGCACGACCTTCAGAAGGCTTTTGCATGGCCAAACATGTATGCCAATGTAGACAGATATGTAGGCTCCTGCCCTGTCTGTCAATCCACCTCTACGGCACCGGTACCGAAAGTTCCCATGGGGAAAACTAAGCTCTCAATGGAGCCATTTTTCAAGGTCGCTATTGACATATTAGGTCCTATTAATCCAGCTTCGTCCACGGGGAAACGGTTCCTCCTGGTAAATGTTGACCTGGCAACAAGGTACCCAGATGCAGTGCCACTGTCCTCTATCACGACTGAAGCAGTCGCTCATGCCCTATTTGAAATCTGCTCCAGGGTTGGCTTTCCTGAGCAGGTTACTTCTGACAATGGAAGTCAGTTTACAAGTAGGCACTTTAAGGGTTTCTGTAACCTTTTAGAAATCAAGCACATTCGTACGAGTGTCTATCATGCCCAATCAAATGGAGCATGCGAACGCTATAACGGGACATTGAAGCGATGTTTGCACAAGCTAGTGATAGATATACCTAGGCAGTGGGACAAGTACGTCCCTGCTGCACTTTTCTCCTTCAGAGACACGCCCCACGACACTACTGGATACTCGCCTTTCGAGCTGATTTATGGTCATAAGGTCAGAGGCCCAGTAGAATTCTTGGCAGAATGATGGGATTCATCTACCATCGAAAATGACAATACGGACGTCCATGAGTATATTTTGAAGTTTTCATCTCACCTCAAAAAGGCTTGGAAAACTGCACAGTTAGCCATTAAGGGTCACCAGCAGACTGCCAAGCTCCTCTTTGACAAGCGTGTGCGGCGTCGTGCCCTGACACCCAGAGATCGAACTCTTTTACTTCTTCCAACAGATACCCGCAAGCTAATGTTATGCTGGAAAGGACCGTACACTGTGGTACACCGGGTGACCCCTGACAATTATGTGCTAAATATTGATGGCAATAACCGGAAATACCACATTAACCAGCTGAAGCTTTATTGTGAGGAACCGGAGGCCCACAGGGATCCTGCGCTGGCACTCTCAGCAAACCCTATAGATGCCCCCAGCATCAACAGAACCTCCGAGGCTGCAGCAACACAGGTGCTCCATTATAGACACCCCTTACCTCCTATATTGGAATACTCCACCCTTGCAGTGGAGACAGACTTACGGGAGTGGAGTTTTTCGGAAGAAGCCCCTCTGGCCGCAGCCACTGCCCTTGCAATGGAAGACATAAGCTTAGCTTTTGATGATGGCAAGGATCCTGCCATTCCCACACACCGAAATGAAAGTGTGACTAATTGCATTATTAACTCCAGACTGCAACCGAGTCAACGGGAACAGCTGAACAAGCTATTAGAGGACTATGAGAACGTCTTCAACGACCTCCCAGGCATTACCGCTACCCTTCAGCATCATGTCACATTGACTGACCCAGAGCCATTTTGGCATTCCTATGGTCTTCCCCACACGCTGTCCTTACAGCTGAAGGAAGATCTTGACACTTGGGTCCGCCTCGGAATAGTTGAAAAAAGCATTTCGCCTTGGTGTTCGCCGTTACTGGCAGTGCGTAAGCGAGATGGTAGTCACAGGTTCTGCCTTGACTGTCGTAAGCTTAACTCCCATACCATCTTTGATGGTGAGCCCATTGCTGACGCCGAGCATATTTTCTCGTTGCTTTCCCAAGCCCGTTACCTGTCAAA
This sequence comes from Halocaridina rubra, assembly GCA_037179515.1. NCBI lineage: Eukaryota > Metazoa > Arthropoda > Malacostraca > Decapoda > Atyidae > Halocaridina > Halocaridina rubra. Next base: position 24,118 of record JAXCGZ010022952.1, read on the forward strand.
GTTGGATCTGGAAAGTGGATTTTGGCAAGTCCCGTTGAGCGAGACAACCAAGCCTCTTACAGCCTTTTCCACAAGATATGGTCTATACCAGTTCAGGGTCATGCCTTTTGGTATGGTAAATGCCCCTGACTGCTTCAGCAGACTCATGAGGATAGTACTACAGGATCTCGACAATGTTTCATGCTTTATAGACGACATCCTGGTGCATTCTCAGGATTGGTCATTGCACCTCGAGACCCTCCGCAGAGTTCTCACTCGTCTGAACCAGCATGGACTTCATTTAAAGCCTTCTAAATGTGAGATTGGTTTCACACAATTGCAGTATCTCGGCCACGTGGTTGGAGAAGGAGTTATGTCCCCTTTACATGACAGGGTACAAGCCATTAAGGATATGGAGAAACCTGCTACTGTCACTCAACTGAGATCATTCCTGGGTAGTGTCGGCTACTACCAACGGTTCATTCCACACTTTAATACTATCGCTGCTGCTTTGCAGCAAATGACCTCCTCGAAGCAAGGTAAAACCTCCCCTGTCCATTGGACAGATGAAGCGCAGAGAGCATTTTTCAAGCTCCGAGAAGCATTGGCGGGTGAGCCAGTATTACAACTGGTAAACCCTGATGTTCCATTTATCTTGCAGACCGATGCCTCAGACGAAGGCCTGGGTGCCGTGCTCTTGTAAGCCCGATCAGACAACTTAGCAGAAGTAGCTCCAGTGCGATATGCAAGCCACAGGCTTCGCCCTGCAGAGCGAAATTACTCCATCGTGGAGAAGGAAGCTCTAGCTGCATATTGGGCCATAAAGAAATTTGAAGTCCATCTGTATGGCCAACATTTTACACTGAGAACCGACCACCGACCTCTCCTATATTTACAGACTGCAGACAAGCTAAATCCTCGCCTGAAAAGGTGGGCACTTTACCTGAATCTTTTCAAATTCACTGCCCAACATGTTCATGGCAAGGACAATGACCTTGCTGATCTACTAAGTTGACGGTCGTTACCCTAAAATGAGGAAGCTGGTGCTGTTAGCCTAAATTTGACTAGTCGGTAAAGATTACTTCTCTAATGTGTTGTTTATTTTTTATGTTTATCTTTAATACTGTACTGTACTTATTTATTTTAGCGTACAAACGTTATTCCTAATGGAAGACGAAAAAGATGAAGAATAATTCTTTGATCGTAGTTTTATATTTCCCTTTGTGGGACTTTGAAAGCCAGAACATTGCAGAAACATTTTAGTTTAGTGTTGAATAGCTGAAGCTGTTTTAAATCCAGTCGCCAATTTTAATGACGACATGGTTCATATTTTACATTTGCGCATACTGTATTTTTTTTTTATATTATATTATTGCCTTCTTGCATGTGAAGCATTCTTAAACTTAAATATTGATATTCACTGATGTCTAATTGTGATTTAATTTTATTGAAATTTGAATGTGATCACATTTCTTTTATGTTTTGCATGTCATTTAATGTTTTGTCTATAAGACTTATTCACTTTTGCTAATAGTATGATATGTTCCCGTGGTGGATCCCATTCTTATTGTTCATTTGTTCTTTTCCATAAGAAGGATATCTCATCCCTCATAATAACACTGAAGTCACCATAACTTCCTCTGTTCTTTTTTTGCCTTCTGTAGTAGAATTTTGCTAAATCAATATTCTCTAGAAAGGGCCTTTGTGACAGAGTGTTTTGCTCAAAGTCACCAGAGGCTGTTAGATGCCTTATTAATTAATCTAGTAACTTAACTGTCACTTTTCTAACAAAAATAATTCCCACTTCTTGACTTTTGCAGATTATGATTATTTGCAATTTATATTTTAGCTTATAGATAATTTTAATTATACCTTATTTACTCTTCTTGTATGTGTAGAAGCATAGTCCAGATATAAAGGCTGCTCGTACTTTTCACATCTTCAGTGAACTCACCAGATACGTTATGCTTACAATTTTCTTATCATAAAAATTGTTCTTGCTATTAATTTTGTTATAAATTTGACCTTGCTGTTATGTCATTAGCCTGTCTAGATATATATCAGTAGCTTCTTTATTATTTGAGTACTTAAATTCCGTCTCCTACGAGCAAAGAACGTTCTAGAGATTGTTTACCAGTAACCTAACTTTACATTATTATTCTCGTTTTATTTTATTTGCTTCCACTTGTTGCACCTAAAATACTGTCTCTCCCTTGCATCTCTGCTATAATTGTCTGCCAGGGACCACCACTAAAATAGTCCTTAAATGATATCAGAGCCAGTTACTGCTCTAGAAATGTATCCTGCAGATGACGTCACCAGGAGGGACAATGAAGCCTCCTCTTTTGGCGCCCAAACACCGGAGAGGCAACATCTCGTCTGAGCAGTCTAAGTTTATTTCAAACCTTATTTAAGTGGCATCTTCACAGGAATTCATCTGGCACAACAAGGTTAGGGATAATGCATGGAAAAGCTCGAGGGTCAAGCAAATTGGTTTTTCGAGAATTAGTTACATTCGTTACTGGCTAACTCTTACGAATTTTTTCTCAGATTCCATTCCCATACAAACGAAATTTTGTAGATTACCTAACTGGAATCTCACTTGCCAATGTTAATTCTTTAACCTGGAAATTACAGCTGATACACATTGCTTAGAAGTTTCTTTTCATTGAATGTGATAAACGAAAATCTCATCCTCTGAAGACTGGTTATGAGCCTGTAAAAATCTATCCCTTTTCCTAATAAATTCTAATTTCACTTCACCTCTTTCTATCATCGTAAATAAAGTGTTTTACGTCAAAACTCGTGAATAAAGCTATTTGCTATATAAATTGCAAATAATTAATCATTTAGCTAAAGTGTTTTATGCTAAAAACTGCAAATAATTAAAAAGTAATTTTACCCTGTTGGCTTTGCAAATATTTCTTGTTAACCACAACTTAATGAATGCATGCTGTATTTATCTTGCTAATTCTTCATATGTTGGGGATAAAGTGTTTTGAGTTAAAAATTGCAAATACTTCAAAAGGTGGTTTTGCACCCTCTTTTTCATTGCAAACAGTTTTTGATAACCAAAAGTGAATGAATACTGTATTTATCTCGTAGATTGTTCCTTTATCCTAAATAGAGTATTTTACCATATTAATTGCAAATCAGTAATAAGCATTGCAACTTTGGTGGTTGCCCACAATATAAGGAATACATACAGTACTGTATTTGTCTTGCTTATTCTTCATTTATTGTGAATAAATTGTTTTCCTTTAATACCAGTAAAGAATTAATGGTTTGGTATGCTATTATGGTAGCATAAATATTTCTGGTTAGCTGTGAATAACCAATATATTTTTATCCAGTAGAATGATATTGGAAACTCATTATGTGTGTGTTCATGCTTTCAGTTTCCCATTATTAACAGAGTGTTGTTTATGTTTCTGCAATTGCAGAGTCCTCTATTCTACTCTGCCTGTGTGACAGAGGTAATCGTCGAGTTGAGGCCAAAGTCTTGGCATACGTCCGTGGTGCCGGGAAAGCAAATCGTGCTCACCACCTCCGGGATTCGAGGCAGCATTTCATAAAATTTAATTAGAAAATTTAATTCAATTCATTTAAAGTCATTGCATATCCAAAATTAAGAGAAAGTTGAATTCTGAGTTTCATTTAACTGAGTCCTGGTAGTATGTGTGGGGTGTTCAAGTGCAAATATCTGTCCTGTCTGTTTGTGAGCTCTTAGCCGAGTTCAGTACTTTGAGTCCCCTTAGTAAAACAGAATCTTAACAAAAACTCTAAAATCCCAACCCAACTCCTATATTTTCATTCTACTGCCTTACCAGCTAATCCATCAGCATTTGTGTCTAACAATCTTAATGAGGCCCCATCCCCTGATCTTCTGTCATTATCTTCTTTATCTCAGCTTTGTCTGGAAGAACTCTGAAATGAATTTTTTTTTCTCTTCTTCATTTCTTTCCTCATTTAAACTTCTTGTCTCTTGCAACAAGCTTTTGATCTTGCCCATCTATTCCTGTGTTCTGTATTGTGTAATGAACACTTCTTTGAATTCTTTAAGGTCTTTTAGACTTTTTTCTCAACAATATATCCCTACACGTTTCCCCTCACTCAAAGATTACTTTTGTTGGTCTCGGCTTTCCTTCCCTCGAATATTTGCCTAGTTGGTGAATGTTTACAATATCCTCAGGACCACAAACTACTCCAAGCTTTCTTATTCAGGTCTACAACCCTAGCTTTATTTTCTTCAAGTTTCCCCTGCCATGTTGGCTCCTGGGATTCACTTATGCCTGAGATTACCACTGTCTTCTCTTTATCAAGTGCCTGTTTAATCAGTGGATTTGCCCTTTCCATCACAACGTCTTCCATTTTTACGATTACTGTCTCTTTATAGTCAACTGTTTGTATGTTTTCCAGTGCCACCACATTTACAGCCTCTTTTGCTGCCACATTCCCCTTTAGTGCATCAGCAAAGGAAGTTTTCATGGCATCCTGTTCCATATTCAGCTCCTGGAACTCTTTTCTAAACTGTTCAATGTTTTCCTTTATTTGGACATTCCAAGCTGCAATATTATCTCTCTCAGAAGAGAGCAGTGAACTAACATCTAATTCAGTTAGGTTGTCATTCAGCTGTTTGTTTTTATCTTCTTGATTAGAAATTCTGGTTTCTAGTTCACTCTTTTCCCCTTCCAGCTTCTTTATTCGTTTTTCTAGTTCCTTTCCCTCTTGCCCTTGTGCTTTATTTGCTTCCTCCAAAAGTCTTACTTCCTCTCTGAGTGTTTCATTCTATTTCATTTCTCTATCCATATTTTGAATTTTATCATCAAGGCTTATAACCATTGCCTCTAAATACTTGATTTTCTGTTTTAGTCTCCTAATAGCTACCCCTCCTCCCGACCCATGGGGGGGAGAGGTATGGGACAGAGATGGCCTCATTTTTATGTTTTCTCTCTCACAGAATATAGAAAGAAGAACAGAAAGAGAAAAAAAGAGAGAAAAAAACTTTTATTTAAGCTTCACACAGAATTTTTATATCTTCATATAAGTGCTACTTAGTGACTCAATTTATCTCTTTTCTGGTAACACACATCTTAACTTAAAAATTTTACTATGGTAATTTGAGGATAAAAAGAAGAAAAAAATGCTAACAAAAACAAAAGCAAAAGTCAACTTGCAGGAAAATTTGAATTTGTATCCGAGGAGACACCCACCTGTTTCTGCTATATATTCTTCTTTAACTGATAAGCTCACTTCCTAACCAAGATATGTTATCACAGGATCAAACTTTACATTTAACTCAATATATATAAAAAATAAAAAAAATAGTAAATGCGGAAGCTAAAAGAAAAGAAAAAAAATTTAAGAAAATAAGACAACTGTGCTACTTGGCAACTTAACTCAGTACTGTTGACAGGTGTATTTTTGGTATTTATTTAATTATTCAATTATTTCGTGTATCAAACTAACTAACAAGTTAATATAAATGGGAATAATACACATTTTAACAATATTTGGAACCACAGTATCAGGTAAACGGCTTAAGAGCTCTCCCCAATTTACACAAAATATTAGGTAATGTGATGTGATGGCTTCACCTCTGGCAACTCTTCTAAATTTTCTTCAAGGCAGAACAGGACAGCTTCTTCTCTTTCCCCTCACGAAAATGTTCTCAATTTTTCCTTTAATATTTTGGACAGTCTTGTCATACAACAAAAATAAGTTTTTTTGCTCACAATACTCTGCAGGATTTCTAATTTAGGGAAATTATGTTAAAGTTTTCCACTAAGCACTTAGTCACTAAAAAACACAAGGAAAAATTTAAGAGATACTTGGATTTGTGTACTGTGTGTGCGCGTGTGTGTGTGTGTGTGTATATGTGTATATATATATATATATATATATATATATATATATATATATATATATATATATATATATATATATATATATATATATATATATATATATATATATATATATATATATATATATATATATATATATATATATATATATATATATATATATATATATATATATATATATATATATATATATAAATGATTCATATATATATATATATATATATATATATATATATATATATATATATATATATATATATATATATATATATATATATATATATATATATATATATATATATATATATATATATATATATATATATATATATATATATATATATATATATATATATATATATATATATATATATATATATATATATATATATATATATATATATATATATATATATATATATATATATATATATATATATGTGTGTGTGTGTGTGTGTGTGTGTGTGTGTGTGTGTGTGTGTGTGTGTGTGTGTGTGTGCGTGTGTATGTATATATATGTATGCATATATGTAGGTTTATGTATGTGATTACCTAATTGATTACCTAATTGTGTTTATGGGAAAGAGCCCAAAGCTCGCATCTTCCCGTCTCCTGATCGGTTCCATTTTATACTTAGTGATACTTATCATACCTGTCCTTAAAACTATGGATTGAGATAGCATTAACTACCTCCTCGCTTAGCCAATTCCAATTATCAACTACTCTTACACTGAAAAAGTATTTCCTTACATCCTGCAAAGAAGTTTTCTTACGAAGCTTCAAACTATGACCTCTAGTTCTAGAGCCAGCCATATCAAAATATCGATCCCTATCCACTCTATCATAACCATGAAGGAATTTAAAGACTGTCACCATATCCCCCCTCACTCTTCTAGCTTCGAGTGATGGTAAGTCTAATTCCCTCAGCCTCTCATCATAACTGATATTGCGTATTTCTGGCACCAGTTTCGTGGCATGTCTTTGAACTTTTTCAAGCTTACCTATGTGCTTTTTCAAGTGCGGATTCAAAAAGGGGGCTGCATATTCGAGTTTTGGCCTCACATAGGTTACATATATATTTCTGAACATTTCCTTGTCCATGTGCCTGAGGGCTACCCTTACATTTGATAAGAATGCATATGCTTCCCTTACTATGCCATTTATATGTATTTCTGGAGACAAATCTGCCAGTATGTTTACTCGTAGATCTCTCTCATTTTCTGTTTCTTGAAGTTGTACTCCAGCCACCGAGTAGTCAAGCTTGGGCCTTCTTGCACTTGTACCCATTCTCATTACCTTACATTTTGAAGTATTGAATTTCATTAGCCACTTTTCTGACCACTCATGCAGATTATTTAGATCCTCCTGAAGTTCTCTACCATTGTTCTCGGTTTTTACTTTCTTCACAATCTTTGCATCATCTGCAAACATATTCATGAATGAATTTACAGACTCTGGTAGGTCATTTACATATACAAGGAACAAAAGTGGCCCTAAAACTGAACCCTGTGGAAATCCACTACTAACTCTTCTCCATTCAGACACTGAGTGTCTTACTCTAACCCTCTGTTCCCTTCCTTCTAAGTAAGTTTTTATCCATTCCAAAACATTTCCACCTATTCTAGCCATTGATTGCAGCTTCCTAATAAGTCTCCCATGTGGAACAGTGTCAAACGCTTTCTGGAAGTCTAGGAATATGCAATCTGCCCAGCCCTCTCTTTCCTGTAAGATTTGGCTTACCTCATCATAAAATTCTAATAAGTTTGTTACTGTTGATCTACCTTCTCTGAAGCCATGTTGCCTCACTGACAAAAAGTTGAAGGATTCCAAGTGAAGAGAGATATGTTTCCTTAGTAGTTTCTCCATAACTTTGCACACTATGCTGGTCAAGGAAACTGGTCTATAGTTCAGAGCCGTATCTCTCCTTCCCTTTTTGAAGATAGGTATCACATTTGCTTGTTTCCAGCATCTTGGAATCTCCCCTGACTCCAGTGACTCCTTAAATATGATACTTCGTGCCACTGATATTGTGTTTGCACATTTTTTAAGCACATGAGGGGATATGTCATCAGGACCTGTAGCTTTATGAACATCTAAATCCATCAGCGCTTTGCATACCTCTGTGGCTGTAAGGTTGATGTTCTCTAATACCGGCCCTTGAGCTTCTATCACTGCAATCTGAGGGGGTGGGGTATTTTCTACTGTAAATACTGACTGAAACTCCTTGTTCAATTCTTTGCAGATCTCTTCATCCGTCTCAGTGATGCTTCCATCCGCTCTCTTTAGCCTTAAAACCTGTTCTTTTACCTTCAGTTTTCCTCTGATAAAGCTGTGGAAAAGCTTGGGATTTTCTTTAGCCTTCCTGGTGATGTCCGTCTCATAATCTCTCTCTGCATCTCTCCTTTTACTTAGGTAGTCATTTCTTGCTCTTTTGTAGGTTTGCCAGACATTTCTGTTTTTTCTCCTCCTATAAATTTTCCAGCTTTTGTCTCTCCACTCCTTAGCTCTTTTACACCCATTATCAAACCATTTCTCTC